>JAHWFO010091358.1:701-17637 GCA_023313115.1 Rhysida immarginata
TAAAAAAAAAAAAAAAAAAAAAAAGGCTATGTGGGGTTCCCTTGTAAGTGAAGCTGAAACTACACGCGTTTATCTACTTTTCCACCTAGGCACCTTGACGATTTAGGCATTTATCCCAACATTGCATCAGTTTCAGAATACCCCACTCATAGAACTCCATCGGCTGTGAATACAGCCAATGGTGTAAGGCAGATTTGAGTTCTCATCAATTGCAAACCTCTGACCATCCAGAAATCTTTTCATGGGACCAAAGAGGTGGTAGTCCGAAGGCACTAACTCCGGACTGTAGGCTGGGTGGCCCAGAACCTCCCAATAGAAACGAACCATTTTTACTTTGAGGATGTTGGCAATATGCAGGCATATGTTGTCATGAAGAAGTTGAACATAGTTTCTCCTTTCTGGTCGTTTATCCCGAACAGAGCACTGCAGTTTAGTCAACGTTTCACAATAGCATTGATGAAGGAGGGGTAGGAACTCTGCGAGTAGGATACCTTGCATATCCCAAAAAACTGTAAGCATAATCTTCCAAGCTGAAGGAGAAACTTTGATTTTTTTGCGAACCAGAGAATGTGGATGTTTCCACACCATGGTTTGAGTTTCAGGCTCTGGTGTGAAGTGCAAATTCAGAAATGCATTTTCCTTCTGGTTGTACCAATGCAGATGTAAAAGATGGCACGCCATTCCGTTGCCGGTCTGTACTGATGTCACACTTTTTTGGAATGCAGTACATTAATTCACTTTTTATTTGTAATTCCCGCCGCCAAAAGCTAATACGAAAATAACTTTTCACAAAGATGGCAGGTTCAAAACTGCTTTGATCTGACTAAGTCCTGATGAAATTCCATCCATGCCTATTTGTATTATTTAGTATTGTATTAAAATTATCCCATGTTAAATACAATCATACAAAAATTGTTTAAATTTAGATGTCTCATTAATGTTTATTGATTTTGTTTATGATTGCAGGCTCTAAGATGTCCAAGGCTGGGAAATATGGAATTAAGGTGCGTCCCAAAAGTATAGGAAATACAGTTATTCTTTAATATCTTGTGACATATAACGGATATTAAATTGAATTTAACATCTGTGTTGTTTTAATACCCTACATATGTTAATTTTATTTACCATTTTGTTATTTCTCTTAATCAACCTTGTAGCTTTTACATTAATCAATTAATTAAAAATGGGTTTCTTTTATAAAGATATTCCTAATTGTCAGTAGATCAAAATTTTTGTTTTATATTTAAATTTTGAAGCGGTCACTCTCAATTGAGCAAATGTCAATCATGAGTTCTCAGCAATGTTGATTACCACACTGTAAGAGACCGATGCAGAAGTTGATTAGTGGCAACATCGAGGGTCAATGCGGTGGAAACTAACGGCAACGACAGTGCATCACGAGTAGCGATTTACAGTGGGCGGGAAAACGGGTCAGTCTGGTTCTCACGGGGATATAGTGGAACAGATGGGCGGCCCGTAACCCACTGCGGTCAACGGCAGAAATCATAAGCCACTACGGGAAAGAGATCTCAGTGTCGGACCCAGCAAAGTTTCAACGGGACGATTCAGCATTGTGTGTTTTGCTCTTCAAAAGATAAGTGCAAATTTTAAGTAACGGGCCCATCGCGTGTGTTAGTTATAAGAACGATAATTGAACTATAGAATTTTAACGCATATTTTTAAATTAATGGTCGAGAGTGTCTGCTTTATTTCTGCTTCTTTGAAATTTCATTATAATCATAAGATTTCCTCTCCAATGAAATTTATTTTGATCAATAAAGAAAAGTTGAACTGTATTACTGCTCATTGATCCTTTTTTGTAGAATTGTATCATAAAAGGGGAGTAACGTTTTGATTTGAATAGCAGGGAGTGTTAGAACGTCTATCATTTCTTAATGCATGCTTAAATTTATTTAGGATTTGCATGTTCTTTACTTTGGCAGGTCAACCAGGTTCTAAGACTCTGTTCAATTAAAAAATTGGAGGGAGGGTCACGCCATTCCTTATTACTCAATGCATGAATAGTTTTAAGACACTTGAAATTTAATTGTGTTATTTTGGTGGGTCAACCAGGTCAATAGGCCTATATTGAAACTAAATAAGAGGCTGGTTAATAGAAAGCTATTTTGAGCTCTCATTTTATTTTCTTGAGTTCAATCAACTCATTTCTGGATATCTCTTAACTGCTAGAGAAGCATCCAAAATCGTGCTTATGCACTGGCGTCCGCAACAACCCTTTTATTTATAATTCAAGTAAACACAGGGAATTTATTCTTATTACCATACGTCACACAGATGTCTGCAACAATTTAAATTTAATTGACTTTGGGATAAGAACATTCACATTTCTTCTTCCATATGTCGCACTGGCGTCCACAACAATTTTAGTTTAATTGACTTTGGGATAAGAACATTCACATTCTTCTTCCATACGTCACACTGGCGTCCATGACAGTTACGAATCGAATGTGTTATTGAAAAACTCATACACATTTCAAAACCCTGCAATTTTTCTTAGAGAAGTAGTTTGATTTGTACAATACAATTACTGTAAATATTCTACTATAACGCGACCTCTTGTATAACGCGACTCCACTTTTTCGGCCCAAAAAATCGGCAAAAATCCTATCCTCTTGTATAACGCGATCCCCATTTTTGACTCCTCGCGAGAAATAAAATGTACGAACTTATACAGAAAAAAAATCTTCATTTTTAAATAGTCTGGATATTTAATATTCAAAAACCTTCAAAATCTGATTCATCTGTGTCTTCGAACAGGTCTTTCCAATCTTCCTCAGTTAATTTGACATCTGTATCCCAGTCTTCGAAGTCTTAGAAGTTTCGATGTTTGAGAGAAGTTATTATCGATGTTGTTAGATGTTGGCGACGAGTAATTCGAATAAAAAGTGAATTAATATATTGTGTAATGAACTGGACATTATATGCAATGTAATTAATGTATAATACACGGAAAATTCGTCTGAATGTCATCAGCACAGAAAGCGACTTCGACAAAAGCAACTGCCTCAACTTCGAGGCAGTCTGGAAGTTTATAGCCCTACATTGATACGGAAAGCTTTCTCACTCGCACATCGACAAAAAAACACAACAGTACATCAATTTTCTTAATAAAAAGACAAGTAATCTTTATTCAGTTTAATATTTTCACTATATAAGCTTTCTTGTAGGCTTTGGTTCGAGGCAGTTTTGAAGTAGGCCTAATTAGAAGTTTCGATGTTTGGGAGAAGTTATTATCGATCTTGTTAGATGTTGGCGACGAGTAATTCGAATAAAAAGTGAATTAATATATTGTATAATGAACTGGACATTATATGCAATGTAATTAATGTATAATACACGGAAAATTCATCTGAATGTCATCAGCACAGAAACCGACTTCGACAAAAGCAACTGCCTCAACTTCGAGGCAGTCTGGAAGTTTATAGCCCTACATTGATAGGGAGAGCTTTCTCACTCGCACATCGACAAAAAAACACAACAGTACATCAATTTTCTTAATAAAAAGACAAGTAATCTTTATTCAGTTTAATATTTTCACTACATAATATTTTCTTGTAGGCTTTGGTTCGAGGCAGTTTGGAAGTACGCCTATTTATCAATGTTTGGGAGAAGTTATTATCGATGTTGTTAACGATGTTATTATCGATGATCGGCCGCAGTCGTCGGAGGGCTGATTTTTATCCTCTAGTATAACGCGACCCAGCAAATTTAGATGATTTTTTAGGCCAAAAAAATTCGCGTTATAGTAGAATATTTACGGTAGGTAACGCGAGACAGCTTATTCACTGATATGAACATGTAGATTACGATTGGTTAATCTTGTTGCTGTGAAACTATTTCTCAGTTGGTTCTGATATTGAAACATTTAGCGATTAGCACACGTGAAATCATTTTCTTCCCCTTACCCCTAGATCAACATGACCCCCATGCCAACAGACACAGATATGGAAAGTGTTAATATACACACATCACAATTGTTTATAGACTATGCAGATTTGTTACCAAAATTCACAGGAGATGTAGGTAGCATTAAAATTGCTGACTTCATTGAATTAGCACGCAGCATTCAGAAGCTGACCAAATGGTCGGACAGAACCATTTGTAATATAGTAAGAGCATGTGAAACGAAAGAATTAAATTTGGTAAACAAAACATCCTTATGAAAAATAGTATAAACAAAGCAGATGAGGATAGAACAAACCCTTGTTTATGGAATTTGAAAAAAAACCAAAAACTGCTGTCACAAAAGTATAGGAAGAGTTACATTTTTAACAAAAAAAAGAAAGTAAGCTACACTCGATTGCAATACAGTAAAACCCCTTTAATTCGAAAACTTACTGTGTAAAGTTTTGTGACGGGACGTGCACGATATTAAATTATCGTACACGGCCCGACACTACAGATATGCTAAAGAGGCATATCTGTGTTATGAATGATTGGCACAGAAAATAAAAGTAATAGATAAAGATCGTTTAGTGGAGACATTTTGGAAATATCAAGGAATAAGGAGGGAATTGGGGAGTTTTTGAATAAGCTATATTAATCAAAATTTTCGGGGTTTGAACGCTTACAAAAGAATACAACTCAATTGGACCCAATGGGTGAGTGACTGATCTCTCTCGACTTTAAAAAAAAAAATAAAAGAAATTGTATTCGTATATCAGTGGGAGAAAATATTTATTCATATTTTTGTGTAATTTACACAAGTTAGGAAAAGTAGGCCTAGAGCCCGCTTTGTGTAAGGATTAGTAGACGAAGAGTATGAACAATGAGCAAGAGAGTGAAGGTGTGTTGTTGCCCAGACAACGAAAGAAGAAAGAGGAAGTTCCGAGAAACAGAAGTAGGAACAATGAAAATCAAGGTCAAGGTGGAGAGGAAATGATATACGAAAAGAGAAGAAAGAGATGATCGAGAGATTTCAAAGCGTGTAGATGACAACGAGCAGCTGGAGGAATGAGAGATCGACAAACGGGAGGCGACGGGCGAGACGACGGCACCAGCGACCCAGACAGCCGGGTGGGCCTATCCGATCCCGCATGACGACAAGCGAGCAAGCAAGGGCTAAGCGAACGTGGTCAGGGGGTTGGCAACAGGTGACTAGAACACAGGGGTACACGGCAAGAAACGGGATCGAGCCACCTGAGCCGGGGTACCTAGTTGTGTTTGACCTGTGCTGTCTCTCTCGGCGGCGCCTCTCATTTACTGCGCTTGAAAGCGAGGACACGTGGAGGCAGCAACGCCAGGCAGGCCTGACCGCGTAGCGCGACCGGAGCAGCATCGACGCCGAGAAAGGAAAGGAATCAACGCACCCCAACGTATCGGCCAGAACCCGCGGCAGTCCGAGGAGAAAGAAAGTGATCGTATCCCACGTAATTCAGCTGGAATCACCATGTCGATATCAGATGCATCAATGTAACAGATAAGTGCACAAAACTAAAATTACAGGCCTGCGTGGAAAGTATTTCAGACTACAGAGTGTGATAATTATAATTAAGGAAGGAGAACTGGGGTTAGCCTTGAGACTAAGACATTCTTGCTCATTGTGTCTATATTAGATAAGTAAAAAAAAATGTAGTTAGTAAGTAAGTCGAGAGAGAGAGAGAGACAGTCAAATTATGAAACTAAGAAGTTAATGTTAACAGAGAAACTAGGGAGAGGGAAAAATCTAGTGGTGTAAGAATATACTAATCTTATGTTATGTAAAAGGATTGATAAAGTATGATATATGTTGTTTTTTTTTTATTTTATTGTGAAAATATTTTAATGGAAGGGGAGGAGAATAATTCTTGTTGTCAGTAACGGTTTATTTTTTTTTTTACTTATTTTATTGCTTATCTAATAAATGTTTTACATATAGAAGTGTTGAAGTTGTCTTGTTTAAAATTTACCTTTAGGGCTAAATTGTTGATATGTAATTGTTACACTTTGGGTAAAATTGAGTGCATATTATTGACTAGCATAAAAGGGGAAGTAAAAAAAAAATTTTTTTATAAGTCCGACCTGCAACCAGGAGCAGAATAAAGAGTAAATGGGATGGTGTTAATAACGGGAACTAGGGCGTAAGTTGTTCCGTCTTTTTTTGGATCCTTGTCTTGGGGTAAATTTAACTGGCCTTATAATAATATATGGGGGGAAGGAAAAAAGGTAACTACCACTATACGATCGAAATAAAAAAGAAAAATAATTGCGGCACAGGTAAGAGAGTTTAAGAATAAGTTGTAGTGTTAGATCTAAGTAAGCAACATAGGGATTTGAGAGGTAGCGTAGATAATATCAAGAGAGTACAAGTTAGGATTTAATGTGTGTTGCGGGTGCTCTTTAATTAAGTAAGGATTGTCACGGTTAGGGAATCATATAACGAAGAGGGGAGGTAAGAGCCAAACCAGCCCAACAATTAGTGACGTGACATCACAAGTGCAGTCGCAACGTAACATTTGGTGCCGTGAACCAGCCGCGAGACTTGTAATGGGAGAGAGCTAGGCAAGAATAGGCAGGCGAAGGCAAAAATAGAGCGAGCGCGCTAGCCGTAAAAGGGGGAATGGGGACCAAACGATAGTTGATGGTAATGATGTGCTTAGTTAAATTAATAGAGTAGTCTCTAGCTAGTGAATTAAGTGCGGAGCGAGGATGTTGTTGCGTCACAAAATGCATTGGGACGCCTCAGCATCAACGTTCCGTCACAGTTTAAAAAAAAAATTCGAATTACGAAATAACGGGAAATTCATTTTTTTTTTTTAATTATTTCCAAATTAAGCAGAATTATATGTATATTTTGCTAAATAAATGAGTAAAAATGATTACAACAAATAATAGCAAAATTCAAGGACGAATACAATATAACTTAAAAGCAAAAAATTAAAAGCAAATGGAAAATTAGCACTTTAAATCATTTACAAAATCACTTAAATTACGTGAGTTTGAAAAAAGTTTTGTGACGGGACATGTGTGCTATTTCGTTTTATATCTCACATGGCCCGCCACTACATATATGCCGTTTATTAGGCATATCTGTGTTGTCTAATATTAGTCGCAATACAGGATATAGGGGGTGAAATTAGCAAAGAAAGCAGAAAATAGAAATCGCATTTGTTAGTTAGTAGGGGGGTCGGAGGATTGTATAAGGCGTTAAGATAGGAAAATTTGTTAGCTATGAAGACAGGAATTAAATTTTAATAGAAAAGAAAACGAAGGGAGAACTTGGGCTTTATTTCATTTTGTTTTATCGCTCCCGTTCGGTTTTATGTGATGGCATTGGCAAGGAGAAAATTGATATTAAATATGATGAAATGCTCTGTAATGGCGACACTGGGCTCGACAGAAACATGTGCTTTCTTTGTTTAAAGTTTCGGCGGGAAATCAATGAAGAAACAATGGAATGAGGAAGTAGAGAAAGAGCTGCCACAACAATGACCTTCACCCGGAGTTCCTGGAATTTTCGACAGAGCAGCCAATAAAGTGAAAGGTAAAAGCAGGCAGGAACAGTGGAAGGAGATAGAATGGAAAAAATTAGATATTTTTTGCCCAGACTTTGAGTAGAATAGAAGCATAAACTTGACTCTAAAGAAAAAGGTGAATATCTCTGTGTGGGTGTTCAGGAAAGCACGACCAGGCAGGGCCAAGCAGCGGACCATAGATGAGCGAGACCAGTGAGAGCGGCGGCAGGATGTAGGAGCCGGCCACTCCGCGACCGTTCCGGGCATCGGCGGCGAGAGGTAGGTGAAGTCGCTTGAGCGGCAGGTGGTTTCGGCTGGCGAGGAGCACAGTGCAAGAGTATGGGCGTGAGCGGTTGGGACTGCGGGCTGGGGAGGTCGGCACGATAAAGTATACCTTCGTGGCCGTATCTCTCAACGAGTCGGCAATCGGCAGACATACGGGCACTGGGGCCTCCGAGTAGCACGGGACACCTGTGGCTAGTGCCCCACGACGTAACTCAGACAGCCGGGCTGTAAAGAGAGCGAGGCGTGTGGGGGCTAGCTTGCAAGAGCCGACGAATCCTACCGCTCGTTGGCCGAGAGATAGCAAGGAGAAGCAGACTGACCAGCGATGGGCAGCGTCTCTCACCGGGCAGCCAACGTGGGAACTCTGCTACAGAAAGGCATAACGACGGCGGGAATGCAGTGCTCCCTTGAGTGGAAGGAGACTGAGACATGGTAGTGACTGTGCACAAGTAACTGCAACGTTCAGATAAGTACTGTGTAGTGTGTTTATCGGTTCATGTGTTGTGCTACTAATGAAAGCGAATTAGTTTTATTATAATGAGTATGGTGGGAAGTGCAGCAATACTTTTAGGAGTAGAGCCAGTGTTGGACGCCTATTGTGATAGTGATGGATGGTTAAATAAGCATTAATACGATTGTGAGATATTAAAGTTTTTGTGATATTTGTATTTAATAGCATGCATCAGTGAGAATAATAATTAGAGTGTATTTTATTGAAGTTTCAAAAGTGGACTTAATTTTTCTTTTCTTTTGTATTATTATTATCTATATTCGAAACATTTTACTTTAAATAAAGTTCAGATTTCCTTTTTTTGTTCATATTAAAGAAATGATTCTATTTAATTTATTCTTTTATGTTTTTTTAGTTCGTTAAGTGATTATTGCCAATGCCATTGACATGGAAACGAAAAGGGAGGGGGGGTGTATAACTTTATAAAGGAGTTTAATTCAAATGGGTGTTGGGGAGTTTAACAATGGGAAGGTGTGAAGATTAAGCCACTTTAAGGTAAGTGGGGGAATTTAATATTAGACAAGACAGACCACTATACGATCATAATAAATTGGAATTGAGGCTAATCGATAGTTGATGGTAATGATTTGCTTAATTAAATTAATAGAGTAGTCTCTAGCTATCGAAATAAGTGCGGAGCGAGGGTGTTGTTGCGTCACAAAATGCATTGGGACGCGTCAGCATCAACGTTTCGTCACAGTTTCGAATGTGTGCTGATTTTGATTGGGTGATTTGTGCCTTGATGGCTTTATTGAGATAGTTGGTAAAACAGGAGCTGTCTTCAAGCGTTCCAAAGCTGTTTGGATGATGGCAGTGACGAATTAGAATAGAGATGGCACTGATGACTTGCTTATTCGTCACAAGTGGCTCAGGATTTTCAAGCACATCATCAGATTTGTCGTCATCGCCTGGTGACTGATCCAATGATACATCTTCAACTTCGGCATCGTTTACTGAGCCGATGGTCTGGCAGTCAAAACAAGGGTCTCCAATGAGTAATTCATCATCCGCTTTAAGATAATCGTTAAATGACACCTGATCCGGAAACAGTCCAGTCATAATTGCTGATGGGACACTAGGGTCTGAGTTTTCCATGTTCACAACTGGCATTTCTTGCAAAACTCGGTCAGTATGAATGTTAGGTAGGGCTTTACAAAAACAGTTGGCAATCGTTTCTTGTTTGACGTTATCCCATGCTGATTTGAAGAGGCAAATGCCTTGATACAAACTGATCTGCTTCAGTTTCTCAGAGTCAGTGTTGTCTTCAGAATTAATTTGGGCCCAGTAAAAGTTCAGCAAGTCACGCTTATAGAAGGCTTTTGTATTGTTAATCACTCCTTGGTCCAATGGTTGGGAAATAGAGGTGTGTTTGCTGGTTAAAAAAAAACAAAAAAAACAACAAAAGAGCTCGATGTTGGGCAGTACAAGATCATGGAGATTGTGGGCACTAAAGTTGTCTAACAAGCAGGATTTTACGATTTTCTGCATATAACGTGTGTGGTCGAAGAGAGTGATGTTTTCACTCAAAAAATCATGAAAGTTTTAAATTTGAAAGATGAGATTTTTCGAAAGGTAAAATTTTGTTTCGAATTATGAAATATCGGGGATTTTTCGAAATATGAGGAAGAAATGTACAGTAAGCGATAATATCTCTTTCGAATTACGAATTAAGCGGGATTTCGAATTAATGGAGGCACGAATTAAAGGGGTTTACTGTATTTGTAATGCTAATGACCAATGTGTTTTCCATTAGATTTGGTGACCTCTAAAACGCGATCCTTCATGGAGAGTATCAAGTTTTGGTAAAGTCATGGATCAAGACCATACCAACTGCTCTCAATTGCAGCTTTTAAGGCATGAACGGTTTCATACTGCTTTCCTGAGGTGTAGACTAATCTAGTCATGACCCCTCATAGATTCTCTATGGGTTAAGGTCAGGGCTTCTTGCTGGCCAAGTCATGGCTTTAATCTGCTTTGACTGTAACCAGTCGCGGGTGGACTTTGATGAGTGTGTTGGCGTGTTGTCATGCTGGAATTCCCAATTTTCTTCCGCAAGTTGAACGGCAAATGGCAGGAGATGCTCTTGCAATGTTTCCTAGTAGTTTTCAGATTTTTGTCATCCAGAGAGAAAGGCCAACATTGTCGTTCCGTTGAATGCAAAAGCACCCCATGTCATGAGTGATCCACCTCCCTGTTGTCGTTCAAAACGGGTTCGGGGTTCTTTTCGCAAATCATGCCAATAATATGCCCAGCCATCAGGGCCGTCAAGGTTCCACTTATTGACGTAGAATACGTCTTACGTTTCGAGACTAGGATGCCACACTTAAATAGTGAATGTCACGAAAAGTGTTGATCACGAAAACTTTAATAACGTGAAAACTAATAAAGATAGAAGAATGATCGATATCGCACTTGATAAGAGTGTAGAACAAAGCATGTATTAGACCATCACTGATTTCGTGCTGCCCTCATTGGCTGACGCAATCGCAGTGCAAATTTGAGTCAGAAAGTCTGCTCTATGGCTGATATTAAAATAGTCTAGCTCTGGCTTCATTTGTGCTAACACAACATTTGAGATGTCATTTGTTTTATCTTTCTGCACTTTATAAAATGGCTTAAATTTCAACATCAATATTTAATAGTGTCTAAGATATCGGCCTTCGAATTGTGGAAATTTCGCAAAAATTACAGAATTTCCAAATTTATGCCTAATAAACACGAGAAAAATGATAGATACAGTCACAGGATTATAGATCGAAAGACGACGAATCCAGGAAGACCCGGATGTCCGATGTTGAGTGTCACTGGCCTCAACAGGAACTCCTCAAAGTTGAGGCATCGCGGCACCAAGGTGAACTATAGCTTGATACGAATGCGCCAATAACTGAAAGTTTGACGCAAATAACATATCTGATTACATAAACGTTTCTACATGTAGTGATAGAATTCAACCAGTGGAAGTCCATAACGAGCCATAACCGTCAACATTAACAGCATCTCCATCAAATATGATTTAAGTAAGGAGCGACATATATGCGAAAATTTTGAAGACTGAATTCATATTTCGTTTTATATTCATTAACAATGAATTTGGATATTCATGTAATGTTTATAATAGATTTTAGTTTGAGAAGGACATAAAGCACCCACATAACAGTAGTGTGATATGCTTGCTCTATCAGTTTCATCAGTCCAATGTCAATGATTTCATGCTGTGCATTCATTGTAGAACAAATTTAAAACTATTAGGCAATTTCGATGAGAATAATACTACTGAGTGAGATTAATCGACAAAATCAACGGCGACTAATCTTTCGTGCTCTATAGGATTAAAATGGAAGCTTTTCCTTTACATTGAATTTATTATTCATTGAATGAAAAATATGTTAAACAAAGCAAAGCAGATGATCTATAATCTCCCTCTCTATGAATTATTACTCGGCTTGTAATATAACTGGAGCAGATGTGTGCCTAAGAAGCCGGATGTAGTATCTTCTGCGTCAACCATTTCATGAGCCACATTTGTAGACTAGTCGCCAACATTTCGACCGTTTTGCCAGAACAGATACGCAAAGCTAAGAAGAGACGTGCAGTGATGGACAAAGAAGATTTAGATGAAAATTCAACAGGCTAAATCTATGAATCAAAAATATGATGAGAGGCTGGCAGAATTAGATAGCATAAGTTTAGCTCATTTTATTGCATGTTATACACCGGTAATGAATATAAGACATATCAAGAGAAAAGATGTTGATGATACAGATGGCCATGAAGCCACTGAACAATAAAATACTGATAAGAAAACGATGGAGTCTATGACATTTTTAGTTCAAACATCAATACATATAGACGCAGAAATGTGGGCACAGAGTGATTAGATACAGTCATTATAGCATCGATGAGACAATCAATTACTAGCCTGAAATGGATGCGTTGTTCTATCCACTTCACAATAAAGTTGTAGATGTATTAGATGTACACAAATTCATCCAATTGTACGATGTGAACGAGGTGAACATTTTAGCCAAAAGGAAAGAATGTGAAAGCAACAGATATAGATGCATTGATGGAAGAACATAGAGAAGTGTGCAAGAAAGACGACGACATTCCAAACAACTTGCAAAGAGAACAAAATGAAAGATGAGTACATGCGAAGTGTTGTTGGCGAGGCGGGTTATGAGAACAATGATAAATTCGAATATGAGGCCGGCAAGGCTATCACACTTGAAAGAAAGTGTAGCAATGTGATGTCCAAACATCTGCAGAGTAATGTGACAGAGAGAGTTGATCTTAGAATTTATACGCAGAATATATATACGCGATAGCGAATGCATCCATGTGTACTTGGCCCGTACTGCTGGCATTGGCAAAATATTTACGATAGAAATTAATCATGGACATTAAACCTCATCATTGCCAATTCCTTTCTGTGAAATGTGTAATAATTAATAAGATAAGCATGGTCAGTTCAGACAAGTGATGCCCAATATCACTGATAATTCATTACTCTTGTCACGAGTGATGTGCCAGAGTAATGAAATATTCTCAATTAGACTGACCAAGATCGGCAATGGTGAAAGATCGCATTCTTCGGGAGAAAGCAGTTGATTAAGAGAAGATTTAAAAGTAAGCAATGGTGCATGGAAAATTTGCCCAATGTAGTTAGGCTGTTTCATCGCAACAACAGCTTTGATGCTCCCAACAAGAATGCCATCATGTGTAATAAGTTGTTTTGCCTGTAATAAAATTAATGGTTATGGCTGCAGAAGTGAATTAGATCGAAGTGAAGATGGGTATTCTCGAATTAGGAGGCTTTCAATATCGATGTGGACTATGGATTTGTAAACGGGGCGATCAGTGTACTCACAAGAGACCGTAAAAAAGGAAGTTAATTTTGCATGAAACAATGACGCGGTCCTTGGATAAGTGCGTGACAAATATCAGAGGCAGACATCAAGGAGTTTCCAAGTTATAGTCGTTTATTGTTCCCATTATAAGTCTATTGAGCAAATCTGAAAATGTTCGAAATCATTTTTCTAATGTTGTTTATTGACCCTGTACAACATGTGAAAGAGATAAGGTAGAATGTTATGGTTGTGAGTTCGAAAAGAAAGAAACGAGTGAACAACATCTACAACATCAGCAAAAACAATGCATCTGTCGTTTACGGTTATAGTTGCCAAATGAAGAAATGGGCACGAATAAAATGTAAGCCACCTTTGATTTCCAAATTCAAAGACAACAAAAATGATGCTTTGAAATGGACAGTGAACATCAGTTTAGGTGGCACGTTCAAATGTAAACGTGAACTGTTCCCATTAGTGCCAACCGCTGAGATCACGGCACTTAAATCCCAAGATGCTACATTTGATCTTATCTTCTATGATTATGACATGTCAGAATAAAATCAACTGTTAATGTTTGGATTGAATAGAATAACCAGTATAGATGGATTATATTTAACTAATTCAAAAGACTACTGTAGTATCTCACTCCAGAGAGTCAAGCACCTTCGATAAAAAAGTTCAGAGACGAATACAAGAGATTGGAATCGCACATGCTGCTAACATTCACCAAAGGCGTAAAAAATTTCATATTAAAAATACAAACAACGATACTGTTAGCTACAACAATAATGATGATTCCATTGAACAACAGAATATTTTAAATGTTATAGTTACCAATCTCAATGCACAGTATTTAGTAGCGCATGCACAGTACTTATTACTTGGCAATAAGTGAGACTTGGATGAATGCAGGTGAACATGTACATATAGTTTTAATTAGAATTGAGGACACAAATGAATCGGTCTGGTTTTATTAGATCCAATGCACTCACTAAACATGGTGTAATAAGTTATAGGAAAGCAGGCGGTGTTGCGATCTTCAGAAATATTAACTCTAAGCGAATGCGAACATGCACTGATAGACTTGTCAAACTATAGATGAGCGATTGACGCTGGTATCGGTAATATTTGTTTGGTTAAAGTATGGTGAGATATATACTAGGCATTGTTTAAAGTCATCCTAATGTTCCATATATGTGAGGTGGATACTGATGTGTATATTATGATATTTGGAGACTTCAATGTAGATGCTATATTAAAGTTACAGCTCTTGGCTTTGTGAAGAAACGTTTCAATTTAGATTACTGTAATGTATGTTATTGTTTAATTAATAATATTAAAATAATAATGTTCGATCTTTTAAAGATGTGGTTCTGTATACCGCCAACAGATGGCATCTGATGTTTTGTTACTACACCTAAAACGAAAGTAAAGGCAGTTATTAATGAGCAAGCAGAGAGTGCGTTTGCTTCATGATTTAATCCCCGCAATACACCACAAAATGGCGACGAGGATCGTTGAACTGTTTTAAAACAATGAATTCTATTATGAATATTGAATTCAAAGCATCAATAGCTATTTTAAAGGACAAGTACCACTTAAAAATGAATTTTTGTCTAAACAATCTAGAGTAAAAATATATTAATGTAGTAATATTAAAAATTGTCAAAAATCTCTCTAAATATATAAAAACGGCGTTTATATACGCATTTCGTAAAATCTGTCGCGCTCCATTTTGGATTGGAGCGATCGTCTCCGTGACGTCATGGGCCTGAGCGTCTCCAAGATGCTTAGCGAGATGTAGCTTGTTTTCATATTGCGAGGTGTACGATATGGCCAACTACGGCTCGGATAGCTCTTGTGAATCCACTTCAAGCGACGAAAGTTTCGATGGAGATTTTCAAAACAATTCAGCAAATTATTTTGAAAATCGTGAAATTATGCCATACGCATTTGAACCAAAAAAAAGCGATTTGCCAGCGGAACTTCTGGGCGACTGTCATGATGGGGTAAACGCCCCTCCCACACCGCCGCCCGCTCTCGTTTCAACTGATCTCTGGTAATTTTTTTCTTTTTAGACTATTGTAAATTATTTATTTATATAATCATACATGCAGTATAAGAATATTGCTTCATATTCAAAATATTTTAGGTGTAAATGTCGGCATTGTCAGGAAATGCCCACTGATCCAGAAAGGATCTGCTATCATCATTATGATGAAGTCGCAGAGCATATTCCCGAGGATTTTACATGCATATTAGACAACGATGCATTTGAAAAAATTTGCCTCGACAGAGATGTTCTCTCTGTTGCCTATATAGGTTTCTGCCAATTTTCAGCGATTCCAGACGCCCCAGTCAATGAGTAAGGAATGAATGCACAATGAAAAACGTTTAATTTGTATGATTTTTAAACAGTTATCTAATAATTTTTATTATTGATACAGGCAATATAGGTACACTAGTTATCGGCAATTTACGAATTGGATCTGGGGTAGACTTGGGAGAAATAACAGAAAAATTCTTCCAAGTTGTGTTGTGAACATTATCAATAATGAATTTCCATCTGAGGAGTATTGTGGCTTTAAATACCGAAGATATTAAAGACATGTTTATACCATATTTATATGTATTCTTTTCTTTCTTTCTTTTTTATTTATTTATTTTTTTTTATTTTTAATAAACTAAATCATTATAAAAAACAACATGACCCTCCTCTATACATTTATTCCTACTTAGTTTATGAATGAATATAAAGCTGTTTCCTTTATCTGTTTATCAACAAAATTTGATTTAATTGATTGATACTTTCTATTTTCAGTTATGTAACCATCTTCAGTGGTTTTATATGGTCTATATATACATAATTGATAAACTGAAGTATGTTATATTAACACAATGAAAATAATGAGATTATATTCTTTCTAATGAATATCCCAAACTGTAAGTATCAAAATATGATTTGTAATCTCATTAATATATATAGAGCATAGAAAAAGTACTGAAGAGCTTATATAGCTGAAACCGAAATGATAAATCCACCATATAAAAAATGTTATGAAAAGAAACCATCAATTAAAGAATTAGAATAAACAACATTTATATACATTTATTCCTACTTCTCTATACATTTATTCCTACTTAGTTTATTATATTCATTCATATGCTGTTTTTCTTTATTAGCTTATCAAACATTTATTATATGGTGGATTTAGCATACTGGTTTCAGCTACATAGCTATCTTCAGTGCTTTTATATGTTCTATATATACATAATTGATATAACATATCTCGATTTATAAATTATGTATATATAGATCATAGAAAAAGCACTGAAGATGGCTATATAGCTGAAAGCGGTATGCTAAATCCACCATATACAAAATGTTATGAAAAGAAACTATCAAAGCATTATACATGTAATAAACAACATGACCCTACTTCTCTATACATTTATTCCTACTTAGTTTATTATATTCATTCATATGCTGTTTTTCTTTATTAGCTTATCAATAAAGTTTGATTCAATTGATATTTTTTTTATTCACAACATTTATTATATGGTGGATTTAGCATACTGGTTTCAGCTACATAGCTATCTTCAGTGCTTTTATATGTTCTATATATACATAATTGATATAACATATCTCGATTTATAAATTATGTATATATAGATCATAGAAAAAGCACTGAAGATGGCTATATAGCTGAAAGCGGTATGCTAAATCCACCATATACAAAATGTTATGAAAAGAAACTATCAAAGCATTATACATGTAATAAACAACATGACCCTACTTCTCTATACATTTATTCCTACTTAGTTTATTATATTCATTC
>JAHWFO010091361.1:0-10887 GCA_023313115.1 Rhysida immarginata
TAAATCTTCAACAAATTTTTTTTTTTTTTGCAATCAGAAATGGATCAACAATTATTCCAGAGTATTATAATTTTTCCCTGTATAAATTTTTGTCATCATTTGATAATTGTTCTGTATATAATTATAATTCTATTGCTGTTTCGATGCTTCAGTTGCAACGTGTGGGATAGTGCCCTCTCAACATGGAGAAAGGCTTTGTTGCTAGGGAGTACCGGCTGGGTGCTAGGGTGTGATGTCACCCTCGTGAATAAGCTCCATATGCCGTTGATAAAAAAAAAGAAAGAAAGAAAGGAAGAGAAGATTCTTCGGTTACAAACCTCATCTGAAACGATAATATAAGGGTCGTAAAATGAAAATGAAAATTTGTGGGGGGGGGGGGACAACGTGTAGGATCGTAAGTTTTTGTTTTCAACAATTGCGAAACCCTGCATGCAAATTGAACAATAGGTTGCAAGTGTTGCATCACGTGAGAAAGAACGGAACGATAGCTCGTGCTTCGAAGCTCTGCGAGTGATCGCTTCGTCCAAACAACAAAATGAAGTCAGTGAAATGGGAACAACAGCAGTAATTCGTTTTTTGACATGTGAAGGAGTTTCAGTTTCTGAAATTCATTGTCGTATGCAGAATATCTATGGAAATGACTGCCTAAACTTCACTCGTGTTTAGGCATGGAGCAAGAGGTTTTCGGAGGGATGGTCATCATTGCAAGTTGATCGACCTGGACAAGCAAACCGCGCCATCACGGATGATTCCAAAGCCAAAATTGATGTTGTCTTAAAGGAAAACAGAAGTGTGACAATCGATGTCGTGGTAGCTAAAACTGGCCTTAATCGTGGAACTGTTCACTCCATTATCAGGAACCATCTGCGCTACAGAAAAATCTGTGCACAATGAGTCCCGCATCATTTGACATCAGAACAACTTGGAGTTCGAATGGCCATGTCCCTGCAACATTTGACTCGCTATGGACAGGAAGGAGAGAATTTTCTCAACAGAATCATTGCAGGGGATGAAACTTGATGCTTTCATTTCCAGCCTGAAAGCAAAGTCGTCAATGGAAGCATTATGGATCACCACTCCCGAAAAAATCAAAAGCAATCGCAAACAGCATGGGGAAGGTGATGTTGACCGTGTTTTTTTATCGCAAAGGCCCGATTTTACTGGACTTCTTTGAAAAAGGCACCAAAGTTAACACAGCGTGATGTGGGGAAAAATTGAAGGCACTGCGTGCGGCCATCAAATGCAAGCGTCCTGGACTTCTTACAGGAGTGCTTCTTCTCCACGACAACGCACGTCCTCACACATCGAAAGCAACGGTAGACCTCATCAAAAAGTTCAACTGGGAAGCAATGCAGCATCCTCCTTTACAGCCCTGATTTATCCTCATGTGACTTTCATGTGTTTGGGGATCTCAAGAAACATCTGAAAGGCTGCAGGTTTCAGTCGGACGATGAAGTGAAGGAAGAGGTTTTGGAATGGTTCCACACGCAACCGAAAGACTTCTTCCATAAAGGAATTACACGCCTTGTTACATAGTGGGATAAATGTCTTAATGCATTTGGAGAGTATTTTTAAATTCCTTGCATACTTTGGATAAAATAATTTTCGTTTTAATTTGTACGACCCTTATATTGCATTTAGTTATTTAACTATAAGAAATGTCGAACAGTGAAGGTAGGTTTATTTTCCTTTTTGAAAGAATTTTTTATTGCCTTATTTTATTATCTTATGATAATCTGATATTATACTTGATCTCTCTTAATTCTGTATATTTATTTTAGATGAATCCTATTTTAAGTCAAAGAGACAAGGATAAATATTCTTGGGATAGATAGATGTATATAAAAACATAATAAAATATCATGTTATATTTGTTCATAGATATTAATATGCAATAATAATAAATAAAGTTAAAATGAAATTAATTTTGTAAAATTTGAAGTTTTAAAAGAAATATTTCTGTCGTTCAAATGTCCATAAAAATAGGATGGCAAAGTAAAGTTTGCTTTGTTTGTTTTCTTAAGTTATAAAATTTTCGTCGCCCACTTGGTTATCGTCCACTTGACCAGCACGTAGTTGCAATCGTCCAGTTGATGTGTTTCCTACATAAACAGTTTGTCTTTTTTACAGACAATATATAGGCAAATGTTCATATTCTTTTAATAACCTCCCCCCCCCCCCTGCTTTACCGTGCACTTCTGTCAATTTTTCGAACGATCTCCCCTCCCCCCCCCCTCTTCCCCCTGTCAATCGAACGTACTTTATATATGAGCCATAGGCACATTAAATAATACATGTATACAGGGTCCTAGAGTCATAAAAGTCAAGTTTATCTATAGTAAAGTGCCCCTACCCGATTGAATAAATCTATTCCAACACCTCTTGTGTAAGTGTTGATAAATAACAAAAAATAACTATTGAGCTATGATATTAGGAAAGCATTTGTTACAAAATTGTAGAGTGTCGTTATTTAGTAGAAATCCACTCTTTGCATAAAGAAAACAAATCATTAAACCCTTTAAATGGAGAGAAAAATCCATATATGGGACACCATACATTGTAGATATACTGTTGAGGACCACGAATCTGGAATACTCGGCACCAGAGGCTTCTCTGATTCGTGGTCTTCAGGGAGAAGTAACACAATGATCATGTGTATATGTAAATAAATTGTTTCTGAATACTGTTATTTTAAATTTTTTTTAAAAATGAAACCTTTCACAATTATACAATTAATGTAATTATTATAATATAATCTTGCTCATTAAAGTAATTATGTTACGATTTTGCCCCGATCATCTTTTATTTGTATAAATGTTTCATAGCTTCAGTTGAGTTCTTCATGTTTGGCTAACCACTATCAACATTAATTTTCTTTCCGATGTTTCTAAGAATTATCACACAAATTCGTTAAAACTGAGCATTATTGACTTCAGCAGAAGAGTGTACTACGGGTCGAGTCATATTATTATGACCACCCCCTATGTTTGTCTTCGGGGTTGCCCAGTCGAGGAACTATGTCACGTGTTGGGAATTGGTTAGGTGACTATATAAGGTAGGTTTCCACTATGTTAAAAACGTATCACTCAATGCTGCCGGGTAAGAAACGTGATTTATTAGATCTGGAAAAGGGGATGATAATCAGCTTTCGGGCCAAGGGTAGCACTATTTCGGAAACCACGCAGTTTGTGAACTGTTCTCGTGCTGCTGTAGCTAAATTGTACCATGACTGTAAAAATGGGACCCTTCAGAATAAACGGTATGGGAACTGTGGAGCACCACATACCATTGATGAGAGAGGTCAACATCGGCTGCGAAAGTGTGTGAAGGCCAACTAAAGAGCTACAGTAGACCAACTTACCGCTCAAACCAACGAGGGTGCTATCAGACATGTCTCTAAAACCACAGTACAGAGGACCCTGCTACATATGGGCCTCAGCAGCAGACTGATGGTTACCGCACCATGCTGACGAAGGTTCATAGCCAAAAATGGCTTCAATTTGCTCAAAAGTAAAGAAACTGGACCACTTCCTACTGGAAAAAGGTTGCCTTCTCCGATGAGTCACGATTTCTGCTCCACAGAAGTGACAGCCGTTGGTGGGTGAGGCGAGAAACCTCCGAGAACAAGCATCCTGCAACCATTGTTGGACGAATCCAGGCTTGTGGCAACAGCATCATTATGTGGGGAGTGTTCTCATGGCATTGTCTGGGCCCACTGATGAGAGTACCTATGGAAGGCACTCTTAACGAATTCGGTTATTTATCCATAATTGCGACTGTCTTCCCAGAAGGGGATGTCACGTTCCAGCATGACAATGCAACGTGTCGTACAGCTGCAATTGTTCGGGGTTGGTTTGAGGAACATGACCAAGAGTTCCAAGTACTACCCTGGCCCCCTAATTCCCCAGACCTCAACCCAATTGAGAACCTTTGGGATCACCTCGATCGTCATGTGCGTGCTATGGAACAATCATCGCGTACCCTTCAGGAGCTATCGGATGCTTTACAGTCTGCATGGCAACAGCTACCAGTAGAAACCTACTAGAATCTTATTGACTCACTCCCACGCCGTCTAGCTGCTGTCTGTGCCATTAAAGGCGGTTATTCAGGATATTAGCTGGTGGTCATAAAAATCAAAGTTAGTGACTCGACTCTGTATAATCAAAGTTTTAAAAGTACAGCAAATTTGCCGGTGAACAGGCCTGCTAATCGGAATGTACACATTGCTGACAACTAAGTCTAACAGTCTATTCTGAAAATAAACTAAATCATCAAAAATCCTTAAAACTATAAAGGAAAAATTATGCATTGTGAATATAATTTATTAAGGAATTTTAATTAAAACTAACTAAATTTTATTTAACAAATATGAATTGAAGCAACTTCCTGCTAGCCTTATGCACTTTTCATCTGTCGCATGTTTGAGCGTTCGTTTGTTTTTGCTTCCCTAAATATTTAGCATAATTTTTCTGGATGTTATATTGGTGATATCGAGAATTAATTTTATTAACGAATATTATAAAGCTGACGTTGCTAGCAGACCATTATAAGTAGGGAAGCAGGTTGCTTAAAACGGCAGTAGAAGTGATTTGTTTCTGAATATATAGTTAAACGACTTGATTTAACCAAGATGATTGTTGACGCTCGGAGCCATGGAGCTAGTATCAGCAAAGTCGTTAAATGCTGAAGAGCAGCTTTGTTAAAGTGTATAAAGTCTGAACTGTCAGCCAGAAAAGTGGGTCTGAACGTGGGAGTTTTGGCCGTCGGTGATAGTCAGTGTTCGGGCAGAATGTAGAGTGTGAGAAGACTGGTACAAGACAACAATGGCCAACAGTGCAGCAAATTACTGCAGATCTTAATCAGGGATCCTCTCAAATGATCTCTGAACGCAATGTTTACCATAAACTGCATCGTATGGGATATGGAAGCCGAAGGCCTGTTCGAACACCTTTGCTGTCTGCAGTTAACAAAATAAAACGCCGGAAATTCACAAAGGAACCCAAGGATTGGACAGTCGACCATTGGAAAAAAGTCATGTGGTCTGACTAATCACATTTCTAGTTGCATCATGCAGATGCCAGAGTGAGAATTTGGCAGAAACAGCATGAAAGCATGGACCCCACATGCATGACTACAACCTCAAGCTGGTAGGGGCAATGTTATGTTTGGGCCATGTTTACCTAGCATGATTTGGGCCCTTTAAATGAGGTGGAACAACGTCTGAATAGCACATCATACCTATGTATCGCTGCTGATCAAGTTCATCCTCTCATGTTGATGGTGTATCCCAATGGACAAGGCTTCTTCCAACAAGACAATGTGCCATGCCATGGTCCTCGTTTTGTGCAGGAGTGGTTTCAAGAACGTAAGGGAGACTTTACCTTGCTTAGGTTACCCCCCACAATCACCAGATCTTAATACAATTGATCATTTGTGGGACGAAGTTGAAAGAGCCATCAGGCAGCTGGTTCCACAATCATCAAATCTCACACAATTGGACAATGCTATTCATCAGGAGATTCCTCACATCACCTTCCAACATCTCATGGAGTCAATGCCAAGAAAAAACGCCACAGTATTGAAGTCAAAAGGTCATTTAGTGTATATTT
Organism: Rhysida immarginata; assembly: GCA_023313115.1. Taxonomy (NCBI): domain Eukaryota; kingdom Metazoa; phylum Arthropoda; class Chilopoda; order Scolopendromorpha; family Scolopendridae; genus Rhysida; species Rhysida immarginata. The sequence goes on from JAHWFO010091361.1 coordinate 5,610, forward strand.
TATAGATTAAAAGATTCATTTTCTTTTTTACTTTTTACTTTTCTGTCAAAGATGGGTACCTGATATCCGAAATACGTATTAAGTATTTCAATCCTCTTGTGAATTAGTGGTTTCTCTTTTTGGCTGTTCATTCTATAGTTCTTGCTTACTTTTTGTTCACCAAGTGGAAGTTATTTGCTGATTTCATATGTTTTGTACGATCTTTTTTAACATTCATAGATACAAAACTAGTACATATTTCTACAAAATTAATTCATTATTTAACATCCAGAAATTGACCCGTTCATGCTCTTTGAAACTGGAAAAAAAAAAATAAAGATTCCCTCCAGCAGTTTCATTTTACCTATAAATACAAATTAATGTATTGTACAAATAAATGAATAGGAAAAATTTTTAAAGTGTTAAATCTTAGTCAAATTGATTAAATCCATATTATAAATATTTAATAAAACTTGGATTTATTTTCACCAACTACATTATGGCGGTTTTTTTTATTAACTTCTTCCACGAAATTGGGATTTTATAGATGGACTTTAAAAAGATAGACGATGCAATTCACAGTAAAAAGCCATTAGAGAACAATGTACCAAAATATTGTCCCATAATTGGGAAAATTAAGAGGTAGAAAATAACGATCGCCGCTATTTCGCAACCATTAAAACTCTTAAGGAAAAAGATTGTTTCTTACTTAAAAGTGATAAAGGAAATAGTACAGTTATTTTAAAGAAAAGTGATTATTTCAGTAGAGTGGATGCTTTAATTGCCAAAGGCCTGTTTGAGGTTATTAATAAAAAAAATCCGTTAACAACACTGGTCAGGGAGCCAGTAGAGAGTAGCCCTAATCTCATTCCCCCAAACTCTGCCTCTTCGCTCAGCATTAAAAATCCGATTTTACCTAGGTTATATGCTCTCCCTAAGATACACAAACCTGGAAACAAAATGCGGCCGATTGTGTCAAATATTGACTCTCCCACTTACCGGCTTTCTAAATTCCTAGCAGAGTTTTTAAAAACCTTAAAATTGTCGAACTTCGACAGTTCTGTTAGTAATAGTATTGACTTAGTGAACAAACTGAAAAATAAGGTCATTAAGAATGGGGAAATTTTGGTATCCTTCGATATTGTCTCCTTGTTCCCTAGCATCCCTATACATGAAACTAAAACTTTTTAACTAATATTTTGAATAAGAACAAAGTTTCTGAAAACATACGCAACGAATGTTTAAGTCTAACGAGGTTATGTACCAATAATAATATTTTTTAATACAATGGGAAAGTTTACAAAATGGTGGGCAGTACACCGATGGGCTCTTGCCTTAGCCCTATTTTGGCTGAAATATTTCTTAAAAGTTTCGAGGATATCCTGAAGAATTCCGGTTTTTACTTTCCCGATTGTTGGTTCAGATACGTGGACGATGTCTTCACAATTTTTGACACCAATGCTTGCGATGTCAACACTTTTGTCCAACATATTAATAGTTATTTTCCGTCCGTTCAATTTACTTTTGAGTTGGAAAACAATCAAAGGTTGCCGTTTCTTGACATCCTAGTCATCAGAAACCATGATTCACTATCATTTGAGGTATACCAAAAGCCTACGAACGGTTTGAATTACATACCAAGCGATTCCAGCCACCCTTGGAATCAAAAAATGTCTACTTTCATTTCGATGATCGATAGAGCTATTAATCTCCCACTAGGTCAATTCTCATTCAAAAAAGAAATTTCCTTGATCCAGAATATTGCATTTAAAAATGGCTGTAGCACACGTACTATCACCGATTTGGTCAGGAAGAGGAAGTTAAAGAAGTTCATGGACGAAATCACTACTCTCAACCGGACTAAAAATAGAGGGAGAGTCATATCCTTACCTTACAATAAATCATTAAGCAAAGGTCTCAATTCTGTTTTTAAATCTTTTAATATTTTGTTATCTTTTAGCAATCCCAACCAGACCAGGCATTTATTACCTAACCCAAAGGACCAGATTCCACCACTACAGAAATCAGGAATATACGAAGCCAGATGTTCCCAATGCCCCATGATGTACAAAGGACAAACTTTCCGTAATATTGAAACAAGATTCGAAGAACACATGAGACACACAAGATATGGTAGAGGGAATCAGTCATCCATAGCCAAACACTCTCTAGATACCGGGCTTGAATTCTTATTAAATAATGTAAAACTTATCAAGTCAATAAAAAAGAAACGCCTTCTGGACGCCTTCGAAAGCTTAGCCATTCAAAAAACAGATAAAAAATTATTACTCAACTTAGATAGGGGCCCTATTAGCGAATCACCATTGATCAAATGGGCGATGCACTTACCCAATCAATAAATTGCAGTTGGATCTTTTTGTCTTGATTAGCTTCTTTCCATTATAAATACTCAGCATGTTCTATTCCAAGTCAGTTCTCTCAAGATGCTCCTAGGCTGCTGAATGATGAAAGCAAAGCTTTCGAAAAGCGCTTACAGACTCTGGTTGTATTTTTTCATTTTATTTTCTGTCTTTTTCTTTTCGTGTTTTTTCAATTCCTGTTTCGTTGTGGAAAAAGTTTTATTTTATTCTTAACTTAATCATCTGCATTATCCACATAAGATTTTTAGACAATTTACAATTAACAACTATCGTCAATGTAAATGAGGAAGTCTGAGTTAAACAACATGGCGTCCAGTAGAAACGAATTCCTTGCCACCTTCTCACTTCTTTTTGAAACTCTTGCCACCTTCTCACTTCTTTTTGAAAATCTTGCGTGTTGTCTTTCTTCAACAACAACAATCACTCTACCACAGAATCATATCTATAACGAGTTAAGAGGAAAAAGGTTTTATCAAACCAAGCTTTTATAATGTTTTATTTAGTGGCAACAATACAGCTTAATTTTGCAACAATAAACAATAGACAAATTTACTCTCGCCATAACGAAATGTCCAATTGTTACAACAATCAATTCGTAGTAATGAGTTAGTACCATTAGAACACGAACCAATGAACCGATTTGAAAATTTTTTTCTTTATCATAAATTGTCATCGATTCTGCATAAGTGTGTCAAATTGCAGCTCCCTAGCTTGTCGGAAAGTTGGTTTAATATTGATTACAAGATTTGACCTAAACAACTAACACAGCAAAGTTAATAAAAGCTTATAAAAATGCATAAAGAATCCCAGCATCTCTTCTCAGAAACTCCATTGCAACAATGATACCACAGTAGAAATTCTCCCATTGTTGCCATACAATAAGAATCCAACAAGTTATAAATATCAGGAGAAATAAAATCAACTGTATTTATTTAACTCACTAAATCTATGAAAATAAATAAAGAAGAAAAAGACTCATTTTCGTGACGAATATGCTCCTAGTGACATCTCTCAGTATACAAATAAAACTTTAGAATTTCCTCTTTACAATGATTTGTGGTATGATGCATTTAGTTGTTTTGTTGGAGAGGCATAGCCTTACAAAGTTGACAGATTCTTTTGTAATCGCTCTGTATATCGAATTCTAATTTGTTCTTCGACCTTATGAGTTTGACGTCTAAAAATGGGAGGACACCATCTTTCTCTCTTTCCATGGTGAATTTAATGGAGGAATAGTAGCTGTTAATATGGGAAAGAAATGAATCCAAGGAGCAAACCTTGCTGTCAAATATAGTGGTGTCATCTACATACTTACTTACTTTTCAAACCCGCTTATCCATTAGGGTCTCACGGGCAGCAGCCCTATGGAGGATTTCCAGCGATCGCGAACTTCCGCTATCAGGCACATGTCCTTCCTGGTAATATCCAAGCGACTCAAACCCAGATTCTGCATGTAGTCTAGCCACCTGGTTCTAGGCCAACCCCTTGGTCTCTTACCCACCAGCTTGGAAAATAACAACTGCCTAGGAAGACCAGTTTGCAGCATCTGTATCATGTGGCCATACCAGCGCAACTGAGATCTCTCAATGCGGAGAAGTAGCGGCTCAACACTTACAGACTCCCTTATTGTGCTGTTGTGCACTCTATCTAGTTGGGTAACACCTGCCACACCTCTCAGAAATCTCTTTTCGGCTGCTTGTACCTACGATCGCACTCTTTCAGTCATTTCCCAAGATTCATGACCATAGGGAAGAATGGGGGACAAAGATAGATTTGAAGAATGAGAGCTTGGCACTGTTTCCCAGCTCGTGTTTCGTTACCACGGATCACCACAGTTGATGTCTGACACAGCTTGCTGCACCGATCCGAGGATCCAATTCTTTTTCCTGTCGCTCATCACTTCCCGAGATACTTGAACTTCCCCACTGAGAGGCTGTCTTGAAAGGACCAGAACCTCAGTCTTAGCCACACTGATCTTCATCCCAGCTTCTTCACATTTGGCTGCAAACCAATCTAGTGCATACTGAAGGTTAGTGCGAGAAGACCCAAGGAGCACAAGGTCGTCAGCAAAGAACAACCTCTCCATCAAGCAGTTGCCCACACAAACACGCTCATAGTCTCGGCTGCCCCTGTCTATCCGGTCCATAAAGATAATGAACAAGAGTGGTGACAGTATGCACCCTTGGCGGAGTCCAACACCCACGGTGAACGGTCTCGTCTTGACTTAATGCCATTTATCCAGACACACATCTCAGAGCTTTCGTACAGAGACATGATAACAACCAGTAATTGCCCATCCACTCCATACTCTTTCAACACTTGCCAGAGTTTCTCCCGAAGATCTCTGTCATATGCTTTTTCGAAACTTTGAGTTGGGGCTTAGGCCGTTCCTTATTGGAGTACCTGCTCACATACGATAGAAATTACATCGAAAATAGTGAGACTCATTATCGATGAAATAGTTATTCTTACCAAGTTATATGTCCACATTAATTTCTTCATTTTCGATGGTAATTTCTATTGTATGTCAGCAAGTACTCCAACGGAGTTAACCTAGGTTTCGTTCATAAGCAGTAATGAGTAGCTTTATAAGCATACCAGATTTCAATTGGCATATTAATATTTTTACCAAATAGTTTGCACAATAAATTAAACAGTCATTTGCACTAATAGATAAAAACAACTGTACATTTATTTTTATTTTATTTTATTTTTTTTTTATAATAATACTTAATCTCAAGAATATTATTACTTGGCTTCGATAACCGATGCATTTTTTGTTCTTTCCTTGAGATTCGATTTATTGATGTTCTATTATAGTTACCACTAGTTGTTACCCGCAGCTTCGCCCGCCCGCGCCATCTGTTGAGGGGAATTACAAAGCAAAAGCAGATAATTTTAAATGAAAACCCCAGAAA
>JAHWFO010091425.1:0-16672 GCA_023313115.1 Rhysida immarginata
AAGAAGAAGAAGAAGAAGAAGAAGAAGAAGAAGAAGAAGAAGAAGAAAAACGCACTGAGGCACACAAGGAAGCAAATGCGTAGTAGCAAACAAAGTCAGGTTTGGTTTGGCTTGTTTGGTATTAATGTCCTTTTCAACTGCTATGGTCATTTCAGGGCGGCGTTATAGGGACCGCAAATTTTGCCTCGCAAGGGTTCTTTAACGTGCAGCCGGCAAAGGACTACACGGGATCAACGGCTTTACTTCCCTTCCGAAGGAAGTGCGTGATCTCAGGATATCCCCCTGAAAAAATCTTCGCCGTCCTCGGCCGGGGTCGAACCCGCGTCCTCGGGCATCAGAGGCGATCACGCAACCACTGAGCCACCGAGGCCGATATTAAAAGAATTCTTATCGTTTTTCCAAAGTGAATATATATACTTCATTAAGGCTTTTTCGTTTATATTCAAATTCTTATTTTGCAAAATTTCATCAAACAAACAGCCCGAGCAACGCCGGGCATATCAGCTAGTAATTATTAATAGAGACATTTCCACGGGAAAAAATTAGGGTCGTTGAACGAAAAATGCTCCCCATGAACGCAACGTTCCCTTTATATTCCGTAAACATGGTGTCCTACGAACTTTAATTTGATCATTATTGTTAAGTTAAACGTTCTATTAATATTTAGATTAATTTTTCTGACGACATTACCTAGTCTAAAGCCTTGATTTTAATTTTAATTAGAGAATTCAGAAATGACTGTGGATAACGACATAATGACCAGGGAGAACACCTCTTGTCCACAATTAGAATTTATTTCGCATATACGTATTTCGAACCCCTTGAGTTCATTATTCAATGCCAAGCCTCAGGAGTTCAATGCCAATTGACCTTTATACCCTGTGTTGTGATTGGTTGCCACTAAACGTCACTGATTTTTTTACAAAATGCAAATGGCGGATACTGGACGTGTTAACGGCATTTGTTGACTGTATCGTAAGTGAAAGTTTTAATTGTTGTTGTTCAAAATTTTTATTGCTATGGTTAAATATTGTTGTATTCCCAATTGTCAGAGTGAGGAGAAAAAAATAAACATCATTAGAAAATAATTTAATAAGTAATTTGGAAATGACTAATGAAATTAAAATTATGAAAGGTTATCAGTAAACATTTAAAGCGTTATATTTTACAAATTTCAGGTTAATAATGTATGTTAAATTAATAAAGATAATAATAAAAATCTTTAAAGTAGTAAAAACCTATGGAAAATGTAAAAAAATGAATTTTACTCAAATCACAAATGCTTTCAACACGACCAAGAGACGCCATTTTTTATGTGGTCACGTGGGTAGTCAAGGCTACGAAGGCTAAGAAGATGTGTGAGAACGAGAGTTTACGATAAAGGTCAATTGAATAATGAACTCAAGGAGTTCGAAATACGTATATGCGAAATAAATTCTAATTGTGTACAAGAGGTGTTCTTCCTGGTCATTATTTGATTTTAATTGATTGTTGAATAAAGGGCAATATTTTAAACGGAACTTCCGGAATGAAAGTTTGTTGTGGATCTCGGTTAATACAGTTTTTGTGCCTTAAAGCTGATATTTACCCACGGATGGGGGTGGATTGTCGTTTCGGGTGTATGGAGGGCTTCGGTAACACCTCCTAGAAAGAAAGCCAAACAACTGAAACATCATACATTGTTACAACATCATAAGTCGACCAATTTTAGAGCTTATTATTGGTAGAAATATGGTTAACAATGGTCGAAATATGATGATGTAACAATATATGACGTTTCAGTTGTTTGGATTTCTTTCTAGGAGGTGTTGGCTTCGGGGATCTAATATAAGAAACGACCGCAGCCGACGAGAAAGACAGGCCGCACTGAAGAGTCACGTGACCACAGTGGTCTGAGCAACAATTCAACTCTCATTGTCTCCATCTTAGATTTTAACAATCAGTGTTTTTTCGTTTGTTAGAAACAATGAAGGTTGGATTGTTACTGGGACTACTATGATCAGGTTACTTCAGTGCCGGGGCAACACCTCCTAGAGAAAAGGCCTGCGGACAAAAGGCGGCTATTGTTAATCGTATTTCTACCAATAATAAGCCATAAATTTGGCCGCTTGATGATGATGTAACAATGAATACACCTTTTGTCCGCAGGCCTTCTCTCTAGGAGGTGTTGGCCGGGACCTGTCTTTTTCGTCGGCTACGAGAAACGAATGCGTTACTATGTTCGAGTGTGGCAACAATGATAAACACAACATTGACGGTATTGTTTAAAACCAAATAAACAAGTAAACCTTCATCAGCTAGTCTCCATTCTCTTGGGAGATGCTGGCTGTGTAGAAGAAGAAGAAGAAGAAGTAAACCCTGTTTGTTTTTTAAAAAAAGGGGGTAGTAATTTTTTCAAAAATTTTCAATCATTCTCAGTATTTGAATACACAAACTTATTGGGAATATAATTTCTTAGCGGGTGGGTAAATTTAAATAAATAAGCAATTAATTTTTAAGCAGGAAAGCACTACTGAAAATAATTAAAAATGTCATATTGTTTATTTAAATGTAGATCAGTCATAATACATATTTGATTATAAAGTAGAATTTTATTTCGCAATATCTACACTGTAGATGCTATGATTATAGCAAAAGCTCAGCCCACAAATATGATAGTTATCTTCATTGCACAGCACAAAAAAAGCTGTGAAAACTGCGTTTATTATCTATATCATTAACTTATTTTTTGTTACTTGACCTCTTAAATTGTATAAATGTCCTAAATTAATTTATAAAACTAAAAATAAAATTTTACCGTTTTATTTGCGATAATACTCCTGGATTTTTCAATATTAATAATGAAATAAGATAAAATGAAAGATGATAAAAATGAAGAGTGATAAGTGATTGATAAATATAAAAACGTTTTCCAATCCTTCATCTGAATCCATCGTCATGTTTATTTGGAATAACTGTTTGTTTGATTTTTGTTTCTTGTTTCTGTTTTTTTTTCGTGGGGTCTGGGGAATGTTTCATGGCATTCTTTTGGTGCACTCATCATTCTGAATGGCAATATGAATCGATTTAATTACCTATCGATCCTTGCTGACCATTATTTTTCCTGGTCATGATGGCAGCTTCCAGCACGACAATGCGATATCTCATACAGCTGGAATTGTACGTGAGTGGTTAGAAGAGCACTAGGAAAATTTAATCCCTGTACTCTCCTGGCCCCTAAATTCTCCGGATTTAAACACAATCGAGCATGTATGGCACCACTTCGATTTGGTTATACGCTCCATGGATACCCCATCTTACACCCTCCAATAGCTGTCAACTGAAATGCAGTCAGCATGGCTCAATATCCCTGTGAACATTTTCCAGCATTCCATTGAGTCTAGCCGTTCTTCGAGGTGATTATTCCGGACATTAACAAGTATTACATTAATGTGATTCTACTGTTCTTATTTCCCCATTTAGAAGGCTGGTTTCATAATGGACTGATTGAGGACATGACATGTGAAAAAGTTGGACTGGACACACAAGAATTCTATAGTATTTTTTGGCGGGAACTACAGGGTGATTATAATAAAAGTTACGATTTCAAAAATCAATAATTAGAAAACTACTCGTGAGAATGACCTGATATTTTAGCAGAACAATCGTGAGGCAATGGAATTTTGTTTGGCGAAGGAAAAAAATTAGTTCCAAAATCTGCCGATAGATGGCGTTGGTAGGGTTCACATCGTCTGGAGATATGCAAATTAATAACACGTGACATGCGCACCGCAGACATAGCTGCCATAAAAATGCAGAACACCAGCTCTTTGCTTGAATGCTTCATCATGACTCTGACTATGAAGGATCGCGCTCTGCTCTTGAAGCTTTTTTATAAGAACGATGAGTGTGCACTAACAGCTATTAGGAAGTTTCGGGCATTAAAATCCATAAAATCGGGTCCAATAACCACAAATGGTCTGCGAAAAATGCTTGCTAAATTCGAAGAGACCGGTTCATTTGACGTGAAACGGGGTAGAGAAAGGAAACCAGTTTCGGCTGCGGCAGTGGAAGATGTGGCTACAGCATTACAAGAACAGACGAACTGTGATGCTGGAATCAGCAGTGCACGGGTGATTGGCCGAATGCTGGATATGCCGAGCAGCACGGTGCGTAAAATCCTACGGAACATCTTGCGCTGTTACCCGTACAAGATAACTCACGTGCAGCAGTTGCTACCTGCTGACCTGGAAGCACGTGAATCTTTTGCACTACGATTTCTTGCTCGAATGGAAGTGGACAACGAATGGCCGTGGTCTGACGAAGCCCACTTCCATTTGCAAGGTTCTGTAAATACGCAAAATTGCAGGATATGGGCGACCGAGAATCCGTTCCAGCTACAGCCATTACTCTTCACTCTGAAAAGGTCACTGTGTGGTGCGGAATAACGGCACAGTTTATCGTCGGTCCGTTTTTCTTCGAGGAGATCACACCTGCGGGTCCCGTTACCTGCACCGTTACTGGCAAGCGGTATGAAGTACTTTTGCGTAACCATGTCCTTCCGGCACTTCAGCTGCTTCCGTGTATGGATCGCACAATATTCATGCAAGATAGCGCTCCTCCGCACATTGCTACTCCTGTGAAGCAGCTGCTGAGTGCTCATTTCGGAGATGCTAGGATCATAAGCCGCCATTTTCCAACAACGTGGCCGCCACGTTTCCCCGACTTAAACCCGTGTGATTTCTGGCTTTCGGGGTACCTGAAGAATGTTGTTAACAGCGAGCGGATTGAGAATCTAGCCGACTTGAAGGCAAGCATCACACACCACATCCATTGCAGCAGTACAGATACCCTCCGATCTGTTGTGGAGCATGCCATTTTGCGCCTCCAATTAGTAACGGAACAAGGCGGAGGGCATATCGAACAACTTCTGCCTTAATCATCAGTAAGATGTTTGTTCCATGAAGCTCTGTTTTTTTGGCATTAACACTGTTGTCGCTGTAAACACGTACCTTGTCTTTTCGCTAATAAATTTTTCGTAAACCCCTGAACTCTATTGTTTCTTTTTGGCTAACAACATTCCTGTGTTTCACGAATCCATTTTTGGTTTTTCCCTTGACATTACCCTGCCATCGCCATCTATCGGCAGATTTTGGAACTATTTTTTTTCCTTCGCCAAACAAAATTCCGTTGCCTCACGATTGTTCTGCTAAAATATCAGGTCATTCTGAACAAGTAGTTTTCAAATTATCGATTTTTGAAATCGTTACTTTAATTATAATCACCCTGTATATCGTTTGATACATGCGGGTCAATCTGTCCACATAACAAGGACAAATTTGATGCTACATTAAAAGATTTTGTTGCTACATAATTTTTTTAATTAATTCCAAATAGCGGAGTGTATTTGATGAAATATGGTATATAAGTTTGAAATTCTAATTACATTTTATGACCAAACATGAAGTGTAGCTTTTTAGGTAAAGCCTTTAAAGCTACATCTACATAAAAGATAAAAAGTGTTGTTAACATTTTCTTACACGAAAGCAATTTCAAAAGTTTTGAAGACTAAATCCAAGAAACAACCAGACATCTCAATAATTAAGGTGTCCTTTCCGGCATACAAAACTTGCTCAAAAACGTTGGAAACCTCTTATAAGGAACGATGGAGATTATATTGAAATCTTGTAAAGTGCTTCTGTAAAATAAATTTTTTTTTTTCGATTTAAGCCTTGTAATACTTTTTAAATGTCCCTCGCATTAAAGAAATACCTTTGTCTTTGATTACCTTTTTTGTTTTTTTTTCCTTCTTATTTTAGACTTATATAACCTAAAACCAGGATAACACTATTTCTGCAATTCCTGTTGAATCCAAACGATTTTACACGATTAGATTTATTCCACGTGTGAAGCGGAAAATTAAATTTTCACGAGGAATAAATGTTTCTTTAAGATAAAAAGAGCAATTTTCTTTTCAATATAACGACTCTTCTCCCCTTTATATTTTCAAGAAGCGATTAAACCTTGACCCATAATTCACGAAAATTAAACCTTTGAGTCACGTATTGAACATTCTCTCTTCATTGTCTCCGTAATGTCCTTTTTCCAACGCATGGTATTAATCCCCTTTTTTTCATTGCTTCCAATCACAACATCTTTTTAATCTTCTTCCCCAATGCTCCTATTAAATACCGCAAAAAAACAGCTTTCTTTTTTACCCCTTCTTATTCTCTTGTGTATGCTTTTCTGGTAGTTTTTTAATCTTCCTTTCTGTTCTTACAGAGAAAAATCTCGACTGAGGTTGAATTGCACTTTTCGCCCAGAAATGACGCTGTATTTTTTTCATTTAGAACTTTCATTCCCAAAAGAACAGGATGTCGTCACGTTTCTTCAACAAACACACGGAAGTTAGAAATTACGTAGAATGAACCTGGAAATCATCAAATTCTTTAATTTTTTCCCCTCTTCCACAGTTTTCTGAAAAGAGAAGGTCGAACTGGGCCAATTCAAAGGCGTCTACTGCCGGAAAGCTGAACCCTTGACGGGTGCAATTTGGCGATAAGGACAGGAAGAAGCCCCGGCGTTGATTTAAGACACTCGGCGAAGAAGTGTTCATTGTAGTAGGCAATATGGCTGCCTTCAATCATTAAGATAAACACGCATATTTTCAACATTCTCATAAATAAGAATTTGAAAAGATGACTTACATTCTCATTAACATTCCTTTGGACTCATTATGTTTAATATTTTTTGGTTAAAGTACTAGAAGTTTCTCGGAGATAAACTTTTGAAAGCGGCCTTTACAGTTATCAGCAATTATAAGCTTCAATTAAGGATGCGAAATTATTTTTCCGTTTAAAGCTTTCAAAGACAATGGTAATCTGGCATTAGAGATCTCTGAAAATTACATTATTTAATAATATTTAGCGTTAGGTCAATTTTAAAAATCGATGGCGTAATACAGAAAATCCCGATACGCGACACTTCGCTAAGTTGTTTGTGTTTATGCCACGAATTAAGCATGGACCTATGCATTCTCTATGAAGACCTTGTTAGGGATACAGGCATTTGCGGACTAGAAATAGGTCCTATGTAGTTATAAATCCAAAATTAAAATAAACAAAATTAGATTGCAAGTAATAAATTTTTTTATAATAAATGTAATATTTAATAAGGTTTTAAAGGAAAAAGTTATTCCTACGTCCTATTTCAGGAATGGAGTGGAAATCCTTTTTTTTTTTCGACTAAGCGTATGTTTTTCGACAGGTGGATCAGAGTGTGTGGTTGTACGCATTAGATATTGTAATATTACTGCAGATCACGAATATTAATCTTAAATTCCTAATTGACGTTTTTCTGCAATAATTTCCAAAAATTGTTAAAATGTAAACTATCTTAATGCATTGCCTTTCTTTCTAACTTCATAACTTCATTTTGTTAGCGTCAATCTAGTTATCTCCGCATTATCAAAAAGAGTTTAATTAAAGTCCTGGTATATCACTTAGAATTCCTGTTTTTAGGATTTTTCTTAGAATGGATAGTCCAGAAAACGACTTAAGAAGGGAGGTGAAGGGAAGATCGCCGTTCTCAAGAATTCAGCAAAGTTACATGCGTGTATGTTACAGTATTCAGCACGTACGCGAACGCGTAAACAGTTACATTATTGTACACAACAATAAATAAAAACTATACGTTAAGTGAAAGAAGATTTTTCTCCAACACTTCCCCTAAATATTCACATTACTTAATATTATTTAACATACACCAACAATAACAAAAAAGGAAAACTTAATTCATTCCTAAACGACAAAAGAAATGTTCAAATAATAACTTAGGAATTGGCTTCGTCAGAATATCTGCCACTTGCATATTTCGAGGCACATGTCCAATTCTCATTTGGTCTTCCTCAAGTTACTCCCGTATAAAATGGTAGCGAACATCTATATCTTTGGAACGCTTATGAAATACATTATTGTTAGCAAGCTTTATGGCACTTGTATTATCAACTAAGAGTACAGGTACACTCTGTAAAGGTGCGATCTCGTCGAACAACCTCTTGAGCCAAATAATATCTTTTGTTGCCTCACACGCAGAGATATACTCAGTTTCAGTTGTCGATAAAGACACACTTTGCTGCCTTCTGCTCGCCCAAACGATTGCTTCACCGCTGTACTTGAAAACAGTCCCACTTACTGAATGTCGTGTAGTCGGCTCACATGCATAATCCGCATCACTGTATGCTTGTAATTTGCCTGCTTTTTCCATGACATCATATTTGATAGCTAACGCTGCAGTGCCTTTCACGTATCTCATAATTCGCTTAAGTTCCCAGTGTTGTTTCTCGGGATTTTCAAGGAATTGTGACGCATAATTTACTGCAAAAGCAATATCAGGCCTTGTTGCAATTGCTAAATACAACAAACAACCAAATAGCCTCTTGATATGGAGAATTATTTAGTTCAACACTTGTCAATTCTTCCACAGGAGGATACTTCTCCATCGGAGTAGAAACAGCTTTTGCATCAATCATTTTAAATAGTTGTAGTACCTTTTTGGCATACATTTCTTGATTTATAAGAATTGAACCATCATCTTGACGTCGAATTAACACACTAAGGTGATTCCCCACAAGCTTCGTAGTAATTTTAAATTTCTTTTCCAACTTAAGCAGAAATTCGTTAATAACAGTTTGACTCGTTGCGACCACCAGTCCATCATCAAATTACAACACCATTATGAATATCTCCCTGCCATTAATTCGGTAAAATAAATAGGAATCGGCTGCACTCTTGTGTAAACCTAGGCTAATTAATACCTTTGTAAACCTTTTATTCCAACAACTTGGGGATTGCTTTAATCCATACAAACTTCTTTATAGTTTGCACACACGATTAGTATCGTCTTCAAATCCCTCTGGTTGCTTCATGTATATTTCTTCTTCAAGTATCCCATTTAGAAACGCTGTTTTAAACTCAAACTCTGCGTAGATGTTCATTTTCGGCAACACTTAGTACTACTCGTATTGTGTCAAATCGAGCTACAGGGCTGAATGTTTCATTATAATCAATTCCTTTCTTTTGACTGTACCCTTTTACAACCAGTCTTGCTTTAAAACGACTTATTTCCCCGTTTGCTTTGGTTTGATACGATAAAACCAACGACTTGAAATTGGTTTCCGTCCTAATGGCAATTCAACTAGTGTGTCACAAGCCATTGTGAACAAGAGCGCGGGCGCTCGGAGTACACCCCAGCGCGAAGCGCATCAGAAATATTCCAAAACACAGGCTCCATCTGTTGGCATCAGCGATAATTGCAATATTAACAGGTGCAATGCGCGGTATCGTTAAAATAGATGGCAGAGCAATATTCCGAAATACGGAAATGACGGCGAAATGCGCAAAGGCGCGATGTACGAGACCTGGGAAGGGAAAAGAGCGAGGAGTGACAGAAAGCATGAGCCAGCGACGAGGATAAGTTCAAGTAAGAGAATTCACCGGCAAGAGGACATTGACACGAACTATCGAAGCAGACATTGCTTCGAATATTCTGAAACTATCGTATTCATGAATACCGGTGCTTCGTCCTGTGCCTCAACCGCTCACGCTCTATCTGTGCTCTCGACCTGGAACTCTGAAACGAGCAACGAAAGCTCGTCGCATGTGCTGCGTAACAAACTTTCCTTCTCTGTTTTTAATGCAGCTTTAACAAGGAAACAGGAGTTCAGTCGGCGCGAGCAGAAGCTCTTGCTCAGCGAGTTGTCGTCAACGCGGCATCGAGCCCAGTCAGTCTGCCAGTTGCGTCTACCGAGTCGCCCCTCCGTACTCCACAAGACGACATAAGGAACGTCGCCATTATCAGCAGCCAAGCGATTCAACGTGATATGTGGTTCCAGGAGAACTTTCCGCAGTGTCCAGTGTCCCAGAATTTGGTGCTAATTCAAGGTCTGCCGAGCCCGATAACACCGCCATTACGCCCGAGAGTCTACAAGGTTCCCGAAACTCATTCCACGTCGTGGTTGATGGTTATGCCCTGGGTATTCGAGGCCTACATCCAAGTGGACCTAGGCGCCACTTATAAATCACAGACGAGCTATTAATGCATCCTCTGTCATTAAACGCTCTGCGTCGCTGCTTACTTGGGGAAAGGTGTCCCGCTTGCAGCAAATATTCTTCCCATTTCAATTGCATCCAAGACAAGGCTTTGACTAACATTGTAAGTGCATGGCTGTGAACGGAGCTCGCCGCCATCGTAGTGTATTTGTTGAGAACTTTTAAAGACTAACTGTTAACGTCCGAAGTTCGGTTCTTGTTAACTTATTCCTCTATGTCCGCTTATTATTTACTTACCTCAAGAAGAGCGTGCCTGTTTGTACAGTTTTCTCATCTCTACATTAGTTGTATTAAACATATAACTTTTATGTGTGCCAACGCAATTCCTCGTGTTAGAGGATGCGTTGAAAAATATCCCCTTTATCATTAGGGGAATTCAAAGTGAATTTTATCACTATGTATTCTATTATTAACTTTAATTACTCAATAAAATTTTAATAATATGGATACATTGCTGTTATTCTTTTAGTCGTTAAGATTCTTCCACTGCGTTCGCAAATCTATGTGACCTAGTGTCTATGTTGAATTTCTTTTGAAGGATTCCATTTCCTCTTCCATTGTCATTTTCCAGCGAAAATAATCTGCTGATTCAACAGCTTCAGTGTAGCTTCTAGGCTCATCAATCTCAGCTGACATTACTTCAATCAATCGTTCAGGGGATTGAAGTGTTGCTCTATCTCGCAGACGTTTCTTATAGTCTTCTTCTACTGGAGCTATATTGGTATCTTCTTCATTATCTTCTACGGTTAAGTCTGAAAGAACTTGACAATATTTTTGCAGGGATTTCTGGATCGAATACTACATTTTTGCTTCTTACAATTTGGTCTTTTGATTTTACGATAATCATCGACGTTATCTGAATAGCCACCAAATACTCCAAGTTTCCCTTTTGGATCCCATGTCTTTCGGAGAACTTTCGGAACATGCACATAAAATCCAGTGCCAAAAATGTGTACTTTACCCATATATGAAATTTTCTTTTCAAAGAGTTCAAACGACGATTTTTCATCAACATTTCTCGATTCAGTTCTGTTTAGAACACTTCTGCCCACAGCACTTTAAGTAAGCTTTTAGCTAACAGCATTGTTCGAGCTGAATCTGTCACATTCTATTTAAACGTTCAGCATAACCATTCTGTTCTGGTGTATACGGATTGACCCCAACAAACTTTATACCATTTGTTTTCAAAAGTGTTTTCACGTCACTGTTGTCGGACTCACGACAACCACATTAAAACATTTTTACTGAATGATCACATAGGTTTTCAACAAATTGTAGCATTTCCTGAATCTTTTCTACAACGTCTGACTTCTCCTTGAGGAAACAATAGACGGCACTTTAAGTAATCGCAAGTAAAACACAGGTAATACTTTGAAACTCCTAAAGATCTGCTTTCCATTGGCCCACAGAGATCAGCATGAATAACTTCACCAGGCATTGTCGCACGTTGTCTACGGGACTGAAAAATAGTAGGATGCTGCTTCCCCTCAACGCAAGCACCACAGAAATCATTATTATCTAAAAAGTTACTACCGTGCTGCAACAACATCCTTTTGAACATGTCGTTTGTCCCAGTTTCTCATGCCAAACTTGTAAAGTTTCTTTTGAAACATAATTTATTTCACTCACACATGGTATATCTGGGGGTTTCATGCGAATTAATACTTTAAATAACTGACCAACTCGTATTCCTCTGGCTTTAAGAACACCATTCTTTACAAATTCACATCTTGTACTAGTCGTTCGGAACACTAAACCTTTATCAAGCACAGATGTCACAGAAAACAAATTCTTTCTGGCTGCAGGACCATCTACGTAATATATTTTCCATATAACACGGCAGCCATCTGCCTTTAACATAAGAATCAAATTTAATTGTTCCTTTTCCAACTGCATTCTTTTTAGAATTATCACTGGTGTATACAGCTAGGGGTATTTTAAACTGTTCAAATGACGAGAACCACTCACCATGGTGTGTTAGATTATCCGTGGCTCGGGAATCTATTATTCAGCAATCATCAAGTTCAGCATTTAAGGACTACGAGAGAAACGCTTGATCTTGGCTACTACAACTCCGTGCCAAAAATTACGATAATCCCACTCAGCCGAGTTAGATTCAAAATATTTAAGAAAAACGTCCAATAAGCTATCGAGATCTAGATTGGTTTAATAAGTCATGTGTTCCACATCTTTCCATCACAGCGTTTTTTTATCCCGATAATTTTTTTTCTCTCTTCATGCAACTTTTCAGGGCAGAAAATTACAATATGCAACAGGAATGGACAAAAAATTACGATATTGAACCAAAAACTTTATTTCAAACAAAAATGACCTTTTAATTTTGTTCAATATTTTGAGTCATCACCTCTAGCCTTAATAACATTTCTTATTCGGTCAGGCATGCTAGCAACAAGTTTATTACAGTCCAGTTTTTTGATGTTTTTTCACACCTCTCGAAGACAGTCAATGAGTTGTTGCTTATTCTGCGGAACTTTTTCTTTAGTGCGTTTTTTCATCAGCTTCCAGATGTTCTTAATTGGGTTGAGGTCTGGTGAGTTACTTAGCCATGGGAAAACGTCTATTTTCTTGTCATTTAGCCACTTGATGGTGCTTTTCGATATATGGCATGATGCGCCGTCTTGCTGAAAGAGGAATGTATCGGGACACAACTGTTCAGATGATCGAATCATGAAGTTTTCTAGTATGTCCTGATATACGGCGGAGTTCACTCTGCTCTTTAGAATGCATAACTCCCCAACACCATCTGCAGACATGCACCCCCACACTATCACCGAGGCTGAAAACTTCACAGATCTCTTCAGGCACGCCTTCTGAAAAGCCTCTTTGCTCATCCGCCAGACTCGTACGCCTTGATCACCGTAGCACACACAGAAGGTTGACTCATCACTAAACAGGATATTGTTCCAATCTTCCTGTCCCTATGATAAGCGATCCTTGCACCAGTTGACACGAAGCTGACGTTGCTTGGTTGTCTTCAAGGGTTTTATTTTGGGCACGCTTGAATTAAAACCCATACCATGCAGGCGTTGGACGGCACTTCTTTGGGAGACTTGTACACCACACGATTTCCATGCAGAGTGCAGAAATTTTGAGCTTCTAAAACGGTTGCAATTTTTCTCAGCATTCTGTCCTCTTTGGGTGCTGTAACTTTAGATCTGCCACAGTTTTGTCGCTTTGATGAAATATTCTCGTTGGTTTTGTACTTTTTCAGGCTGCCTACCAGGGATAAACAGAAAAATGTCCCCGAAGAAACGAATTCCTTTTGAGCTGAATGATTCTATTTCTGTCGTTATATATTTTATCTTGTTTTGAATGTTGTTTAAAGTTATCTATTTGCTGATAATTCCAGAAACTTCGATCTAAATAGTCGACTTGGGCTAAAGAAGCGTATGTAGAAAAAGGCACAGCGAAGACTCCGTTCTGAGGGTCACAACGAACTCAGAGGCACAATTTCGCAGCCTGGAAATCGACCACGCGACTGAGCGGCATTAGAACTCGTCGGCTGATAAAGTGCTAGTGTTTCGTTAGCAGGCCCCATACTTTTACTAACGAATTTACCTATTCTTCCCCCCTGCAAATTTATAAAATGGGATGACCTTGCCCCTCGACGATCGGAATAGTCTAAGCTTCTGTACTCGAACTCCTCTTCGTCAAGTTTCACCAAGCTTGATAAGATCTAAATGTAGACAATAGGCTTCGCTATCCTGAGAATCGTCATTTTAGGTGTTCGACCTGCTTAACGATTAACAATTTCTTTAGTTTAAGAGATTTAAAGTTTATTTTTCTGCAGGGCGTACGAACAGTTATTTTTTTGTATGATCCTTTACCTTCCATACTTAAATAATGTTTTCCAACCCCCCCCCCCAATTCGGCCATCTATTACCTTGACTGATGCGTTACAGTGTGCGCGTGAGTATGCTTTCTTCTTGCTTTTATTCACTTAAGACCAAGACTACCGAGTGAGAGAAAGCAAGCAAGAATGCTGGCCGAATAAATACAAATCTGTACAAACGGTAACGAAGCAGAGGAATATGCATTAGTGAAAGAGAAGCAGGAATCCGCTATCAAGGTTAAGTATGCCTCACAATCGTCCTATTGATGAAATAGTAATGCATCCTTAATTATGTATCAAATACCTTAAACAATTTAAAGCAATTAAAGAGCATTCTGCTGAAGAGTAGTATCTTAACAAAACTTTATGTTGAGACATTCTTAACGAGTTATTTAGCCAACATCATATTTAAATGTTATTAAATATTTCAAAGAAGAACGCTTCTAATTTCGCAAGATTTCAATTATACCAATTAGCAATATCTTATTAAACTCTTAAACACTGGCTATATTTGAAACCCTTATACTTGTTTTTTTCAAGTCGACGTACTTTGTTAGTCAAAATACCATGGTTCGGGAAACTTATAGCAGCATTATAAATACAGGGTGTCCAAAAAAGTCTGGTAACATGGCAGATATCTCAAAGCTGCCAGGTAGGCGAGATCTGATGAGTGTGGTTTATACAAAGGTAATTGGGGGGGGGGGGGTTCATTGCAGCACTCAAATTTGATCTTGACCCCCAAATTTAAGGTCATCCATTTGCTAACTCGAAAACTATTAAAAATAGAGAAAAATTTCTAATTACTACCCTGTAGAGCAACACCACATTAGTCTAAGAACAATTTTTAATCACACCCTTCCCGTTAAAAGATTTTGAGAAAATGGGCGAGAAAGAGTCACTCAATGTCAGGTTTAGCTGGCCAGGTTGGCTGAGGTTTCTAACACATTTGCATTGCAATGAAGCACACCGTTGGGAAAGGGAAGGGGAAGTACCAACGTCTCCTATAAAGAAAGCCTCGGCACTGAAACGTCTTACATTGTTACATCATCATAACTCGACCAAATTTAGATCTTATTATTGGTAGAAATGCGGTTAACAAAGGACGAAGTATGATGATGTAATAATGTATGACGATTCAGTGCGGAGGCTTTCTTTATAGTAGGCGTTGGAAGTACACTCTTGAGTGACTCTTTCTCGCCCATTTTCTCAATCTTTCAAGGGGAAGGGTGTAATTAAAAATTGTTTTAGACTAATGTGGTGTTGCGCTACAGGGAAATTTTTCTCTATCTTTAATAGTTTTCGTATTAGCAAATGGATGACTTTAAATTTAGGGGCACGGTCAAATTTGAGTGGGGCAATGAATTCCCCACCCCCCTATTATCTATAAACCACACTTATCAAATATCGCCTACCTGGCAGCTTTAAGATATCTGCCATGTAACCAGACTTTTTGGACACCCTGTATATCAGCATTACACTGATGGCAAAAAAATGCAATATACACTACTGTTTATAAAAATCGCAACACCCTGATGGAATAGCCCAATCTGCATTAAATTTGGAGCATTTGCATATCATGGGTCAGAAAAGAAACCATTAGATTTTCAAGTCAATACAATGCGTTTTATTGTCACATTAGTATCGGGTGAAACCACCGTGGGATGCAATTACAGCCTCTAAACGTCGTGGCATTGAGTCAAACAAGCTCTGAATAAGGGCCTGGGGAATGTCCTGCCATGCTCTGTCTACACGGGTATACAGTTCATCCACAGTTGCTGCTGTAGGAGTCTGACGAACCAATCGATGAGCAACCCTGTCCCACACATGTTCGATTGGGTACATGTCTGGTGAACGAGCAGGCCAGGGGAACAATGGCGTCTGATGTGCTTGGAAAAAGGCGAGGACATTTCTGGCCATATGCGGTCGGGCATTGTCCTGTTGGAATACAGCGCCTGGAAGGTTCTGCAGGAAGGGGATGACCTCGGGTTGCACAACTTCCCTGATGTACCGGTCACTGTTCAGATTGCCATGGATTCTGATCAGACGGGAACGGCAATGGAACTGATTTCACCCCACACCATCACCCCTGGCGTTTGTCCTGAATGACGCTGCAGGATGCATTCTGGAAGGTCGCGCTCGCCACGATGTCTTCTGACTCGTATCCTGCCGTCATGGTGCTGCAAGTTAAACCTTGACTCATCCGAAAACACAACTTGTTGCCATTCAGCTTGCCACTGTTGGTGTTGATGGGCCCATTGCAACCTGAGGCGCCGGTGGTTTTGAGTCAAAGGAATCCGCAACAATGGTACTCGTGCCATCAATCCTCTGGAAATCAAACGGCGTCGTACAGTGCTAGCAGACATTGTCCTGCCTACTGTAGCACCCCACTGTTGTGCTAACACTGTGGAAGTGGCTGTACGATCTGCTACACACATGCGATAGAGGTGTCTGTCATCTCGCGGTGTCGTCGTGTTGGGTCTTCCTGAGCCTGGTCTTCGGTGTGCCCTGTTCTCTTCGCTCCACTGCCTCCATGCACGCATAATTGTCGTTGCATTACGTCCTACACGAGCAGCAATGTCACGATACGACCATCCCGCTTCACGCAGACCAATTATGCGTCCTCTTTCAAAGTCTGTCAGCTGTTGTTGATATGGTACCCTTCGTCGTCGTCGAGGCATGGTGTCCTTTCAAGCAATTACTCTGAAAATCTAATCATTTATACTCTGACCCA
>JAHWFO010091440.1:0-10130 GCA_023313115.1 Rhysida immarginata
ACTCCATTCATAATGATTTCGATATGACCCATGTCGGGAAATATGTTGAAGAGCTCATGAAAACCGTGCTGCCTATTATGGCAAATCATGAGAATGATCTAGTCTCTGGCATTCTAAAACATTCTCTACATAGAAAAAGGCATCGTAATCCAAGACATATCCTTGATGTCAATTTTGATGACATTGATAATGTCATCTTCCCAGATTACTGGGTTTCATAAATTCTTTCTGTGGCTTACTATGTAATATACTCCTAGTTCAGACAATCGTCAATCAAATTTTCCTCCACCAAGAGGAGGCAATTTTCTTTCATACTTTGGATGACCTTTGTGGGTACATCAGGCTTCTTTTCTAGTTCAGTGTATTTCCCTTGGAATATGATTATGAAGGGTGAGATTATGGAGGCTATGCTTCAAGTTCCACACGAATACCGATACACTACACTGTTCGATTGTCGATTCGGATCAACCATACCTATGTCATCAGCGCTAGATGCGACTAAAGCATAGGTTTTCCTTTCTAGCACTTTGCTGCTTTGGAGCTTTTTTTTACAAGGGGATATTTGGGACACTTTGTGTAACTAGATGTATGCTGTCCATCACAGCGGATGCATTTAGCGGGATCTTTACCTTAACATTAATACAGTCCCTCGATTGGTGGTTGCCAGCGCACTTGTTACATCGAGGCGTTTCGGTACAACCTTGAGACACGTGACCAAAACGCAGGCAGTTGTAATACTGCAAGGGTCTTTTGTTACCTCTACTGACCTGTGCTCGTCAACCAGCCGTAGTAGTCTCGCGGCTGCAGAAGGCTCTAAAGGAGTGTGAAAGCTGGTTTAGCAAGTGGAGGCTAAAATTGAATGTAGACAAATGCAAGGCGATGTTTGTCTCCAAGAAGAGAAAGAGATCATTAGATTCTCTAACACTATATGGCAAAAAACTGGACTGGGTTGAAACTTATAAATATCTTGGTGTTGTTATTGACTCTAAACTTACCTGGACTCCCCACGCAACTTATGCGTTGAATAAGGCCTGGAGAGCCAAGTTTAGCTTGATTGCTCTGCTGGGCCGGAATAGTGCTCTAAACATCGATAATAAACTCCTACTCTATAAGGTCATTGTTCGGACTATCTTGACCTATGGTATGCCCGTCTGGGCCACAATATGTAAAACTAGATGGAAAGAACTGCAAACGTTACCCTTAGGACTATAGCGCAAAAAGATCGGAGAATTGTTCGCAATTCCTCCATTTATAATGACTTCAACATGACTCATATTGGCAAATACGTTCAAGGGCTCATGGAATCCATGCTGCCCAATATAGAAAATCATAGCAACGAGCTAGTCTCGGGCATTTTAAAGCATCCTATGCATAGAAAGAGATATCGTGATCCAAGGCATATACTTGATATAAATTTTGAAGACATTGATAATGTCTTATTTCCAGATTACTGGACTTCATAGGTCGTGTTTTATCTAATACTAGTGGTCTGCTTCTAGTCTAGACAGTCGTCAATCAAATTTTCCTCCACCAAGAGGAGGCAATTTTCTTTCATACTTTGGATGACCCTTGTGGGTACATCAGGCTTCTTTTCTAGCTCAGTGTATTTCCCTTGGAATATGATTATGAAGGGTGAGATTATGGAAGCTATGCTTCAAGTTCCACTTGAATACCGATACACTACACTGTTCGATTGTCGATTTGTTACCTCTAAATAATTTACAGTAACAGCTAGAGGACCGACACGTTTTAAACCTAAAAAGGACTTATGCTCAGTATTCTGGAGGATAACCAAAATCATTGGCATTTCTACTTAACCATTTGCTTTTTTAAGCCTTATTGCTTTCTCCGGAAAATAATTAGCCTTCCTGAGGTCTTCTGCAAAGTCTTCAAGGTCATACGTTGTGTCGACATTTCGGACAACGTATTTTAGCATTTTTTCGGATTTTAGCTGGTGATGCTGGATTTTCAGAACATCATTACTTTTGACTCCAGAAACTAGAATCTTATGGGTGTCTTCGTCCTGACACTTTATTTTAATGGTATCCTTTCTATCTGTGTGTGCGACGATTTTATCTAGGGGCACATGCTTGGTGATCTCTTCCAGAATCTTCTTGAAAGGTTTCCCGTGGTGGCGAATGATGATCGGAGGAACATATACGTTTCCTTCTCTATGATTAGTGTGGACAGATTTCTTGTTTTTATCACGGAAGGCAACAGCAGCTACGTGTCTAATGGCCGCTTCACTGGAGATATTGTCCACACGCATGCCTTTAGACTTTTTATTTACACAGGGATCCAGTCACTGACTTCCCTAGTTTGATCATCATTTAGTTTCCTCTTATTTTTAATTCTATTCATTGAGACGGACTCTGCACGGTTAAGTAGGGGATCCGTAGTCCGTAGAATGAATATACTGTAGCTATAAATCACAATCGATTGTCGATGTTTATTAACAAGGTTGATGACGTTTACAAGGCCGTCTTCCCCAACTATTGGATCTTTTAGATCCTGCTGATTTTTGGGGACTCTATTCGTCAATCTTCCCTTCTTGGGACTTATTCTCTGGAGGACTAAAGAGGTTCATCAGGCTTCTCTCCCAGTTCAGTGTACCTCCTCTGGTTTACTCTTTGGGCGTGCAAAGTGAGCTTGGTTCCTGGACCTCTCGCGTCTTTTTTTTTCACTACACTGTTCGATTGTCGATGTTTATTAAAGTTCCTTAAGTCGAATTATAGAGAATGGCATCTAAAACAAGGAACACCTTATCTATGGAGAAAAACTGGAAGTTCTTGAAAGATGTACTGAAGACAAATTCAAAGAAAGATGTACAAGTCGTTTATTTCAATGCCTTTTTGGATTAAGGGGTATAGTTACTTTGGTTATTTACGTAGATTCCCTGGATGTGACGATTTTGAGCCATCGTAAAGTTGGTTAGAGCGTCTTAAAGCACATTACAATCATTGGTCCAAGGCGTAATCCGAACGAAGATTATGCGTAAAAAGCTTCACGCATCAAGTGATGGCACATCAGCGACCCGTTTTTGCGATATTGGTTGATTTATTGAAAGCGTCCGGTATATAGGCCTATTTTAATTTTTCACAAAGTAAAGTAACAGATTTCTTCAATTCTTGACTTCAGTATTATTAAACTATGCGAAATTGTCAGATGAAATATCTTAATAAACGATCTTAAAAGTGTCTATTCTATTGTTTATGTGTGGTCCGGTTGTAAGAGCAGTCCGGATATAAGAGCGATTTTCTCTGTTCCCAAGGCGACTCTTATAAGCGGACTCTACTGTATTAAAAGCTAACATTCAAGCCAAGGTCTCACTTGCGTAAAAAAAACTAAGCAGAAAGCTGAATTTCAAGAATTTAAGCTTTCAGCAAAATTTCTTGTGTAATTTATTTTCGACCTCAGTACATAACGTATATAAATGTTAATGTTTTTGTTTGTATCTATGATTATTTTCTAGCATTGAAAACACACTTTCTGCTAATTCATCTTCCAGGATTGTAGACACACTATTAAAAGCTTTATTATTAAATATACATATAATGAGATGCATTTGTACTGTCACCGTTTTTCTGCTATAAACTACTTTACACGTTAGACGAAGATAAAGACTAATGTGGATAATTGTAATGTGAATCTTAATATTAATAAAAAACTCTTTAACCACAACAACACTAAAAAAATAGGATAAATACAACCTGATGCTGCTCTCTCGTTGTCTACCTGGACTGCTGAATGATGGTAGCAATTGCTTCCGAAAAGAACTTCCAGAATCAGGTTATAGTACGTATTTATCCTATTTTTTGTGTTGTTGTGGTTAAAGAGTTTTTTTATTAATAATAAGATTCGCATTACTTTACATGTGACGAGCAGATAAAAGTTTAATGTGAATGGTCAGCTGGAGTCTCATGTATAGTTAATTGATCTGTGCCTAGTGTGATGTATAAAACGAAATGTTATCCGTTTTTAGAGCCTAACCTGTCTGTTGTTTTATTTTGGATTTCTTCAACGCCAAGTGACTTTATTACTTATGCACAACTTAATATCAGTTTATCATTATGCTTTCCATATAACCTGAAGGAGATGCAGAAATTGGAAGGATATAGTTTCAGCGAGTTCGAAGATAGACAAGAGACAAATTCCTAGAAAAAGTCCCATGGAACCTCCTATGTCAGAGAGCAGGGCATCGAAAGTATAAGACCAATATTCCTGTTCCACAGTAATCATTTTGTCTGCTGTAATTACTACGCATGTTGTTTCCATGAACCCAGATGAATAAATTTTCAGTTGTGTTTTATACAAAACTTCTCGACATTTTCGTTGACAGTTGCATTCGTTTTTGGCGAAAGCGTAAACGCTTTTATCCACTTGGTTATAGCATCTTCGAAATTCCCAATATTTACAAATTGGTACATGGTCATATTTGATGAGGTTCGGAAGTCTGAAACGGAATGAGGAAATTTTGCTATTTAAGATATGAAAAACTATTAATCTATTATGAAAATCTATTAGTTATATATTCTATATAGCCAAATGTCCGGACATACCTTAGTTTACTGTGATGCGGGTACATAACCAACGAGAGAAAATAATCGAGGACCAAGCCTCGGAAGATGGGTTAATGTCTTTTACTGTCATAATGAGAGTTGATCCCCGTATGATATGATTATACCGTACAGAGATTTGTGCCAATATTAAGGTGCTCCGTCTACTGTTTGCGATATTATCGTAAAATGGAAACGACGCTGGAGCACCGAACCCTTTCACAAACCTGGCAGGCCCAGCAACTGAAAGGTTGAGATTGGCAAAGTCTGAAACGAGTATCAAAGGAAATCGCTGGTGAGGCTTTCACCAACCACAAACGACTTCTAGGTGAACTCAGGAATGAAGCCTAGTGTGAAAGCCATTTGCTGCGAAACATCGATGGTTTTGGCGGTCGATGCATCGAAATATTGATGGTTTCAAATTGCCGATACATAGTGAAAACCATCGATGGTTTTTAACTAACACTAACGTAGACCAGAGAGTCTCCGATATCGATAAATATCACTACGTCAATCAACAATCCTATTCCTCGTTCTACCAAGTTAGGACTCTATTCTGAGGGTGACTCTCGAGGGACATCAGGCTTCTCCTCTAACTCAGTGTAATTCCCTTGGTTACTTTATGGGCGAGTGTGTTATGGAAGCTCGGCTCCCGGACTGCTCGTGTCTTTTCACTACACTGTTCGATTGTCGATTGTCTACTACTATTAGTCATTACAAACTAAGCTCGTCGTTACCAAGCTTGTTATTCTTCTCCATTCAGGTTAGTTTTTTGTTACTTAATTTATTTTACTTTATTTTAAGTACCGCATTTATTTAGGGATAAATTGCAAGGGGAAACGACTGATATTTATCGATATCGAAAAATATCGCACATCCCTACTAGCGACCGAGAAAAGTCATGGATTTTTTTTAATAAAAATTATTTTTTTCTATAATATAAAACATGTTTGTAATAATTGAAGAATTAAAATCATATTAAAAAATTATTAATAATTAAAACAATTTGCATGAAATTTTACAATGGAAACAAAACCATCGATGGTTTTTGAACATTTTTACCATCGCATATCACCAGATTGCACTCAGATTTCTTGGTCGTGCAGTTACTCAGAAGCCGTTGATATATGCGGATGTTTAAAAATTCTATACCGGAACATAGTTTAAAAAAGTTGGAAAGTATAGACATTATTATAGGTATAGGTACTTGAATATAACCTTTGTAGAATAGAATACAATACAAGAATTCTTTATTGACACTAAGGAACACATAAAGAGTATAAAACAGAATAAAAGAGGTAAGCCCACACGTTTATTATCACTTAAGGTATAGCTGAATTTCCCATTGATTAAAGGATATCTTTATAAACAACGTTTTCCGTTTTTGTCATAGAATTGGTAGGAACTGATTATCTGCGCTAGTGACCCCAGAGCAGGCTACATAAAATTGTCTGTGTGAGAAGGAGTTGGTTCTGAGATCGATTCCACCGGCCCGGAGTATCTAACTTTGCAAAACAGGCGCTGGGTGGAAATTGCCCGCGCTTAAATTAAACATGAAAGTTATGGGTATATTGGGTAAGAAAACTATCTCACCACACCACAGCCCATTGAAATCTACACCTTAATAATATTATTTTGTAGCGATGCTACTTTAAGCCGAGTTCCATTACACCACTTCGGAGGGCGAAGCATCATCTGAACGCCGACTTTCAGGGCGATAATATGGAGTCCGGATGCACTAAGAGAGTTAATAAACCCTACCGGATAAATGGTAGCATCAATTTAATCCAAGACCATATTTATGGAGTTATACAGGTTGTAACTTGAATTGTCTTACAAACTTTGGGGAATGATAGAACTAATCAGAATAAGCATTTTTATTCTATGAACATAGGTCTGCAAAAGCATCATTTAAGAGTTATGGTACATGGTGTGCACTGCTGCTGATAGTTACAACAACTCTTCGAAATGACGTCTTCCAATGTCAATGCAGGCTTGCATTCGCCTCTGAACGTCCCAACACTCCCGTTTCAACATCTGGGGAGTATCGTTGATGTTGTCTGCCGAAACAGTCAATCGTGCGATGAGTTCCTCCGCTGAATTAACAGGCGTTTCGTAGATCATGGACTTCAAATGTCCCCAAAAAAAGAAATCAAAAGGTGTTAAATCTGATAATCGTGGTGGCCAGTTAACTGGACCATCTCGTCCAATCCAACTTTCGCCAAAAGTATCAGTGAGGAAGGCATGGACATGAAATGAGAAATGCGGAGGTGCTCCACCATGTTGGATCCACATTTCTTGACGGATGTGAAGAGGCACTTCATCCAGCAGTTCAGATACTCACGAAAGTTTTAGTCAGCCATTCCGGATGCACTTCTCTCCTCACTTTAGGTTTCCAAATGTGCAGGATTAGCCTAAACATGAAAGAGAAAAGTATCATATACAGTATCATAATTCATAAACGATGCATTTGCAGTCCCATGTTTATAGAATAATAAATGCTCATTCTGATCAGTTCTACCATTCCCCAAAGTTTGTAAACAACTCAAATTACACACTGTATACCATCTCATTCTCTTCAATGTTTTTGCAAAATGCTGCGGTTTATTGCAGTCGCTTACTCATTTTTAGGCTGATTCCACTACTATAAGTTTTCTTGGTTTCTTATTTGGGTAAATTTTCTATAGACGGAATGTAAAGGCTCGACCAAAAGAACAATTTTGCAAAGGCTCTCTGGTGGAGTCACCAGACAATTTGATTCAGGCACTACACCTATTCCGATTTTTAGTAACATGTTTACGTGAGCTTCAAATGCACGCGAAAGCAACGGCGAGTATGGTACTGTCCACCTTTTATCTAGCACAATAGACTGGCCGCACATATTTACCTCAGCTGTGAATTCGCCTTCTTGAGGCGTGCGGCATCGAAGCATTTTCACCAGCTACAGTTTCGCTGGCAAAATTTTTAGAAAACCTCTTCGTGCAACGACCCTCCGACATCTAAGATGAACATGTGTTTAATATGCCACAGGAGCATGTTGATTTTTGTGTAGACTAGGATGACTGTCAGGATCTGAAATTTATGCGCTAATGAGTCGATCAATTTCGTTCCGTCTAATCTTCTCTTCGTGCCACAAAAAATTATGCGCACGAAGATGTTGTTGCATAACATTTACCTGGCCTTGGTAATCGGCTACAAAAACCAATTAAGTGATAAACTTGACTCTGTACTTTGAATGCGGGCATAAATGCACCTACAGTGATCTGATATGCTCCGAAAAATGTCATTTGAAAAGCGCTATTAGGTCCGTATGTAATCCAAAAAGTGTTTTGATTCTGGATGTTCCAAATAGCTCCGGTTATTCTTGCATATTTTCTAATCGAATCTTTCTGAAGAACAGCACAATCCTTTAGGTTCTCTCTTCCACTTGAATGCACGACAATATGTGCACATTTCGTCCATAGATCTTAGTTTGGGAATAATCAGAATATTTAATAACTGAATCGTAATCAAATCCGCTTTTTTATTTTTCTAGCTACGTCAGATCTTCAGGTTCGTAAACCATCCACCCCTTAAATAACCTGTAAATGGCATGACGCAGCCGATCTTCATCAAACTGTATAGTTTGGTTCTGGGTTGACCCTTGGATGACCCTTGTGGGACATCAGGCTTCTTTTCTAGTTCAGTGTATTTCCCTTGGAATATGATTATGAAGGGTGAGATTATGGAGGCTATGCTTCGAGTTCCATACGAATACCGATACACTGCACAGTTTGATTGTCGTTCGTTTGGTTCTGGGTTGACTGTTTGTCACACTTCCTTCACATTGCTGCGTTCTTGTGTCAAAGGACTCACGACCACATCTTGTGTCTCATGGTATCAATGTCGCTCTTCTGGCTTGAATAGGCGCGAAACGATCATCAGACAAATGCAATTCCCGTTCCTCATCAATCTCCAGAGATCGATACATATTATGCTCCGTACGCTCAGAGAGTAAACGAAATCTACAATCTTCTTGAGTTTCCATACTTCGGGTTTCCGTATGGGGAGACTGGTCGGCACTCAAAGGACGTTCACGTTCTTCACTACTCTCTTCACATCGAGACCAGCATTTCGGTTTCTGCAGGGTGATCCGAAAGTCGCGCAGTTCCAAATTCAATTGCCATTAAATAATGTAATTGTTGAAAAGTTTCATCGACTGATTTGAAACTTTTATATTTTGAGCATCTTTTATAAAATTATACATGTGTCGGCTGCTCCATGTCTAACCCTTGTGACATCATGGCTGGTGTTCCCCAAGGCTCTGGCGTTGTTCAACTTTTTCATTCACGACTTCCCAGCATTTACAAAGTGCGAATTATACCTATTTGCTGACGATGTGTCCATCATGACTTGTGCCCGAGATCACGCTCATGTCATATCTCGGTTACAAAATGCTGTGCATCTGTGTAAGAAATGGTTTGCTAAGTGGAGGTTAAGCCTGAACGTAGATAAATGCAAAGCCATGTTCGTTACCAAAAAAACTTAGAAAACCCCCTAAGTCAATCTTCCTATCTGGCAAGGACCTCGAGTGGGTGAAGAACTATAAACACCTCGGAGTTTTGATAGATGCCAAGCTAAATTGGGGCGACCATCTCTCTTATGCTATCAAGAAGGCGAAGTTTAGTCTGGTTGCCCTTCTGGGACGAAACAGTTCGCTTGGAGTGGACAGCAAACTTTTGCTATATAAAATGGTAATCCTAACCATTCTTCTGTACGGTATGCCTGCCTGGGCTACAACCTGCAAATCCAGATGGAAGGACCTACAAACATTCCAAAACGTCACCTTGAGGACCATTGCCCAACTCGACAGGAGAATGGCAACTAATACTGCCATTGCTGAAGATTTCGGTATACCTACCATTGGAAACCACGTCAAAGAGTCTCTGAAGAAGCTTCTTCCGAAGATAAAGGACCATCCCAATCCTCTGGTTGAAGGTATTCTTGAGCATCCGCTCACCTTTAGAAGCCTCCTTAGACATCGCAGGCCTCGTCACATACTGGACGTCAACTTCGATGACATCCAAAAGGCCATCTTCCCACCCTACTGGATCACCTAGCTCTTCCACGTCCTATCGTCAACCAACAATCAACTTTATCGTCCTGTTAGGAAAGGACTCCTCCGTATCCTGTGGATGACTTAACCAGGTTCATCTGGCTTCTTTCCTAATTCAGCGTATTTCTTTTGGCTATAATACTGGATGTGTATGGCACTGGAAGCATAGCTTCCGGACCGCTAGTTTTGTTTTTTTCTTCCCTGCGCTGTTCGATTGTCGATTGTCAGAGAGTATTAGATTGTCGATCAGACAGTTTCAAATCGATAAGGACTCCTGCACATCAGGCGTAAATATTTTTGAAGACATCACAATTGTAAGTATTACAAATATTTTTACTAAAAAATTTTTAAGATTATCTTCTCTATCATTTCGGTAGCAATTATCAGGTGATGATTCGCCATAATAGGCAGCACGGTTTTCATGAGCTCTTGAACATATTTCCCGACATGGGTCATATCGAAATCATTATGAATGGAGT
>JAHWFO010091451.1:0-13223 GCA_023313115.1 Rhysida immarginata
AAAACCGGTCCGTCGTTTGACATACAAACATGTGTATCCGAATACTTCGAGAAAATGAATGTGAAACGTGCTGTTGATATATTCAGCTTCGATTTGATTGTAGCTCTGAAATTTCTCAATAAACATTGTGAAACTTGTGGCATTACGACATTTAAAAACTCGGAAAAACTATAGAATTCCTAGAAATAATATGGAAATAGAATTCCTAGAAATAAGGTATCATATCCATTCCAGGAACGCTAATAAAATTCACTTCTTTAGTCTTACAGATGAGCGACTGGCATGGCTAGAGGAGGACTTCGTTAATTATTTGAAGACCTGGAAAGACTCCTGTGTAAATGTCAATATTCAATTCTTAAGTAAGGAAACATTCGAAGCAGCAATTTTAACAACAGTTTCATCAGTTCAATGCATAGGATACATCCTCAAGAGAGGGCTTCATTATGTTCTTACCAGAAAATCTAATTCTGACAACATCGAGAATCTCTTTAGTGCAATAAGAAATCTTGGGGGGGGGGGGGCTTAATGATCAAACCAATGCTGTCACAGCAGTTCAGAATATCAAGATCTTAATTACTGGCCTTGTCTCCTCTTCAATATCAAGCAATTCTAAGAGTGTTCCTTGTGAGATCTGCCTAAATGATGAAATGGGAGAAAATACTGCATATGGCTCATCATCAGCAACAGAAGTAAATAGCGAGGCACTACAAAATATGCCACAAGTTGTTTGCAAGCTTGAAAAGGTACCAGATGCAGTAAATATGTTAACTATGAATAGTGCAACAATGGCTTATATTGCTGGCTATTTGATTCGAGTAATTGAAGAAAATACTGAATGTGAGAATTATTATTTGCTCAGCGCAACGCAATCTTCCGCATCGATCATGACAATGATTCGTGAACGGGATTTTGGAGGGCTGCGCTATCCAAAACCTCAATTTATTAACTTCATCATAACTTTGGAAAATGTACTGAATACCTTGTTACCAGACTGCATCCAGAAACCAAATGTGAGAAAATATTTATGTATTTTATTGGCACCTTCGGTTATGAAGAATCCAATTTTCTATTGTGGAGAGGATTCCCATTCAAATCATATACACTATATGATCAAAAATAAGCGGCCACCCCTCACAGATCATCGATTGGCCCAATGTCACATGATAATGAATTGCACATCATTTAAATAGCTTCCCACACCTTCAGACACAACTCTGCTTGGACATTGGCAAGAATGGGTCGTTCGGCAGAGCTCAGTGAGTTCCAACGTGGAACCATTGTTGGATGTCACCTATGCGGCAAGTCCGTGCGTGACATTTCCAGCCTTCTTCAGATACCCAAGTCAACAGTAGACGATGTCATTATGAAATGGAAGACCCGGGGATCAACAACAGTTCAACAACGAACCAGTAGACCCAAGAAACTAACGGACAGAGACCGTCGAGTGCTTCGTCGTGTCACCTACAGCAACCGGAAGTCCTCGGCGGAAAAAATTGCCACAGAGTTTCGACACGCCTCTGCAAATGATGCCAGTACCATGACAATTCGTCGGGAACTGCACACGATGGGATTCCATGGCCGTGCTGTTGCCCACAAGCCCCACATCAGCAGGGTCAACGCCAAGCGACGTCTGGAGTGGTGCAAAGCCCACAGAAACTGGACAATGGACCAATGGAAACGTGTAATGTGGACAGACGAATCTCGCTACAAACTCTGGCAATCCGATGGACGAGTTTGGGTTTGGTGCATACCTGGAGAACGCTTCTTACCTGAGTGCACAGAGCCCACAGTCAAGTTCGGAGGAGGAGGAGTCATGGTGTGGGGCTCATTTTCATGGTACGGGCTGGGCCAGCTCGTTCCTGTGCAAGGAATCATGAACTCCGACCGTTATCTGAATGTTTTGGACAACTGTGCACTTCCAACGTTGTGGCAATTTTTCGGAAACGGGCCATTTCTCTATCAACACGACAATGCTCCGTGCCACAAAGCGAGGCGTGTACAGCAGTGGTTTGCGGACTCAGGGGTCGAAGAAATGGGTTGGCCGGCACAAAGACCCGACCACTATCCTATAGACAGTCTGTGGGATGAATTGGAAAGACGCTTGCGGGCCAGATCACATCGGCCAACTTCTGTACCTGAACTGATTATCGCTCTTCGGGAGGAATGGAGGAACATTCCGGAAAGTACCTACCAACATTTGGTGGAAAGTCTTTCCCGAAGGGTGGAAGCTGTGATTCGGGCAAAGGGATGTGCAACGCCCTATTGATTTCCATGAAATCGTGGCTAGAGCGCAAACGTGCATGTGTCCGGAAATTTGTGATCATATAGTGTATCTCATTTGATTCTTAAAAATTTTATCACACCATATATAACAAATTATGCAAGAACTGTCAGTGACAGTTATGCCAGAGTACACAAGAGTGTGCCACTTAGAACGAAACCTTTATCTCGCAAGATATTGAAATTATGATTTGTTTTAAATTTTCTGTTAACAAATTATGTTGTTATAAGATTTAAAAAAAAACAATTTAGTATTTAGTATGCATTATTTCCTCTTTTGTTCACTACTTCTTAGAAATTTAGAGAAATAAAATAAATGTTTCAGAATATCAAAATAGCCCTCCTAAAAATTTACAGGACCCTACAAAGAAAATTTTAAATAACACATAACAGCTCGGAGAAGGGTAAGAATAATTCCATTTATTAACCCTTTTAGTCTTCAATTTTTGTTTTAATGATAAAAAAATGTTCTCTCTTAATTTAAAATTGCTAAACAACATATACTGATTCCAAAAAGACAATAATTTAAAATTGCATACACATAAACGTTTTCAATTCATTGCGATGGAAGTCTTTTAAAATACTTTTTATAATTTAATGAGCAAATAGAAAACTTAGAAATGAAGCAAATATTAAAAAAATATATATATATGACGAAAAAAATATAGATATCTCTTGTAGTGAAAATTGAAAGGGCTACATACATTGGAGCCCAAATGGGAAGAGAAAAGGCCCAATAACGGAGTTAATTAGCACAGCTGATTAAAAACATCTTTATTAATATTAGCATTGTTATTGTTGAACATAGTTACCAATATTTTTTAAGTATGATACGATATTAAGTACGACATATTAAGTCATTGATAAATAGTTTTGATATTGCAGAAAATAGCTGGAGCACTCATTGTGTAATTAATATTATATAAAACAATTGAAAAAGCTGTTGAAATTTTTTTAAAAGACATTTAACCCGTGAACCAATAGGTACAGTTTAGTTAGAAATTTAAATAAAAAATATTTGGACTGTTAAAAAATTTCGAACACTAACTCTCCTCAGTCAACTCTGTTGTTTGGCGTGTTAGCAGCGCCTCTATTGACAAGGTGACGAAACACAGCGGCGACAGTGCAAGCATTAGGTGGAAGGCTAAATGAACAGGCTATCCCTATCATGCTGGCTATGCTTATACAGGGTGATCCATAAGTCTGTCCCCCCCTTTTATTTTTTGAACCGAAGCAGATATGTTAATTTTGATGGATCCAATGAATAGGAAGTTGTGGGTGGCCTATCCCATGGTGCACCTTTCATCATCCCAAATATGCAAATTAGGACACATTCAAAATTTATCTCCAAAACCGTAAGGGATAGAGAAAAAAACCCAAGTGCAAACTTGTTCAGCATAAAAAAACAAACAAGACAAAAAAAATCATCCAAATCGGACCAACGGTTCCCAAAAAAAGTTAATTGCAAATGCTAATTGGCACTCACATTGCATTTGCATCTTCCTGTCCCACCCTGTTGGGTTTTATCCACTAGTTCTTTAAATGCTGAAGCTTTTTGATGAATGGGGAAGAAACTGCCAATCAGGTCTGAAAAATGGCAGAATACAGTAGAGAAGAAATGGTTGGTTTGGTTTTATGTTTTGGATTTGCACATAATTACAAAGGTGCAGCCAGGGAATACCAAGTTAGATATCCCAATGCTAGAGTTCCCACTTCTAAGACAATTCGCCAGGTTGTTCAACGATTTCAGCAAACAGGAAGTGTCAGTCATCAGACCCGGCAAGGTACACCAACAACTGTCACATCAGAGGACTCCAGCACAGCCATTTTAGCTGCTGTTTATGCTAATCCTCATTGTAGTACTCGATCAGTTGCTGAAGAAGCTGTCTGCAGTCATCAATCAGTACTAAGATTACTCCATATGCATAGATTCCACCCTTGTCATGCCACCAAGGATTGAAGCCAACAGACTACGATTTTCGTCTTCAGTTCTGCAATTGGCTGCTAAATCGCATCGACGAGGACCCAGGCTTTCTCAATTGGGTCTTGTGGTCAGACGAAGCCAGCTTCTCTCGAGATGGTCTGGTTAATAAACACAATCTCCATTATTGGGCAACAGAAAACCCTAGATGGTTACGAGAAGCTGTGCACCAGGTGAATTGGAGAGTGAATGTCTGGTGTGGAATCATCAATGGTGGATTGGTTGGTCCATTGTTCTATGAAGGGACGTTGACAGCTGCACGATACAGAGACATTATAATAAATGTTGTAGTGGCAGAATTTGCAGATGAGCTTCCTTTAGCATCACTTCGAAGGGTATGGTATCAACATGATGGGGCCGCTGCCCATTCGAGTGGCAGCTACTTGTGATATCTCGATGAAATGTTTCCAGGTCAGTGGATCGGCCGGGGTGGCCCAATTCATTGGCCTGCATGCTCACCAAATCTTTCCCCTAATGACTTCTTTTGTGGGGTTACCTTAAGGACAATGTTTATGCCACTCAGCCAACTTCTATGCTGGATTTGCAACAGAGAATTCAGACTGCCGCGCCAATCCATTACATCTGATATGGTAACAAGAGTGATGGCATCTTTGAAACTACGTGCTCAGTTGTGCATTGGTGCTGAAGGGCATCATGTGGAACATACCCTTTAGAGTGCTACCAACATGATTCGCTTTGGTTTGGCCCAGTTGGCTTTTTTTAGTTGGAGATGGTTATTTACTTTTTTAACTTTTTTGGGGAAACGTTGGTCCGATTTGCATGATTTTTTTTGTTTTGTTTGCTTTTTATGCTGAACAAGTTTGCAGTTGGGTTTTTTCCTCTATCCCTTACGGTTTTTGAGATAAAGTTTTAAATGTGTCCTAATTTGCATATTTGGGATGATGAAAAGTGCACCATGGGATAGACCACCCACAACTTTCTATTCATTGGATTCATCAAAATTAACATATCTGCTTCGGTTCAAAAAATAAAAGGGGGGGACAGACTTATGGACCACCCTGTATATTCAAGGCTGAATTCAAGGCTGAAGCGTTGAATATAAGGCGCATTCTCCATCGTGCAAGATCTGCACAATATGCACGCTGTGGGCGCACTGGCTGTTCCGCATCGCACTGTGCGTTTCGTGCACGCTGGTCTTCATTGCCAGTGCATTTCGTTTGCGCACGAAACACACTAGCTAGAGGCCGGGGTTGCTCGGTGTATTGTAGATGGCGGAGAAGCAACGAGGAAAGCAAAACACAACTATCAAAATTGAAACAGTGAATATAGACGGAGAAACTGCAGAGAAGCTTAATTCAGGTTATTCGATTTCCTCCATAACACTTTCATTGAAATCATCGTCACTGCTACTTTCGTGACAGCATTTACAAATGTTTGGGTGGTATTAAGCATTGACATGGTATAGAAAAGTTTCTACCATTGTTCGCCATTTGCAAAAATAGCGTGTTTATCATTAACGTTCTGTTATTCTTGGGGCTGCCTAATCTCCATGAATTGCACTGCACGATTAGCACTGACCACGTGACTCACTCTCACGATAGTTCATTTCGTGCGCGATGGAGAATGCGCCTATAGAAGGGGCATGTTGTAATTGCGGACGCAGTCGAAATTTAACATGGCCGCGCCCGTGAAATCGAAAGTAAAAAGGTGGATAGAGTTAATTCTATGACGATAATGTATCTTTGAACCGTAGCCTATAAAAAAGAAGATTTTTAATAGTTTCTTTCCTCAGCTGCGAATTTTACATTTTAACACGCAGTGTTTTTTCATTTGTTGTAAAAAATGAAGGTTGTTTTGTTGCTCGTCACTATGGAAACGGGCATGGAGCAGCAGGAGTTAGCATTTTATATGCAGGGTGTATCAGGTTCGATGGTCATAAAGTACCTAGCGTGATCCTTTGCATGATTACAAACTTAAAGTTCCTTATCGAAAATGTCGAAAACTCAAAACTTAAATTGCGTCGTTACGTCATTTATAAAGTTTCCGTACCAGCAATTAATTAAATTGAAAGGGGCGATTACAATTAAATCGGAGGCAATTGTTGTGATTAGGTGACGTTTTCGACAGGTTTTCAGCAATCTTCGCGTGATGTTAAGACCCTTAACATTTGAGATATGAACATTTTGCATAAGGAACTTTAAGTTTGTAATCATGCAAAGGATCACGCTAGGTACTTTATGACCATCGAACCTGATACACCCTGTATAAGATAAGATTATATCAATGATGTCAACAACAATAAACCATTAATGAATGATCTAATTAAGTTCCGAAAGGCTAAATGAATACTGCTACATAAAACATTGAAGAACTGAGTTGTTTATACAGGGTGTTTTTGAATTGAGTACAGATTTTTGGGAGATCATAGAAGAGGTCCTTAGAAGTATTTTTTGTCATATGAACATGGGGTCCCCGCAGCTCCGTTTACTTACAATACTGCATTGAACAATCAAATGACACGGGGACTCAGTGTGCGTTGGTAGGCCTAGATTATTTTATTTTTAACAATTAACACAAGCAATCTACTGTAATAACTTTTAAAGTAATTGTTTGCAAAGAAATTTCAAGGTGCATGTGCTTGTTTGTTGAAAAGTCTTAGGACAAACTTCGTCACGGAGATTCCATGGTATCCAACCCCTTTGTAAAATACGATTAGTCCATATGTAAATGAACTAATCGCATTCTGGGAAAGCAGTAGGTAAAGATTTGTTTTAAAAAGTTCACTTGATGTACTTTTTACATGTGTAAAGTTAAACAAACAGTATGAATCGTTTCCACCGTTTCCACGCATACATCAATCCATCATAAGGCGTTGCGAATTGTGCTATAAAGCAAATGGCGGTCATTTCGAACAATTACTGTAAAAGTCATACAGTAGATTGTTTGTGTTAATTGTTAAAAATAAAATAATCTAGGCCTACCAACGCACACTGCGTCCCGGTGTCGTTTGATTGTTCAATGCAGTATTGTAAGTAAACGGAGCTGCAGGGATCCCATGTTCATATAACAAAAAACACTTCTAAGGACCTCTTCTATCATCTCCCAAAAAATCTGTACTCAATTCAAAAACACCCTGTATATTCCACCGGTAAAATTTCTAATTTGTAATTTGTGTATATTTGATATGAAGGAACTGGTCGTAACGGAGGCGTGTGCAATCAATACCGCCCAGAGAGAAAGCATGCGCAAAGAAAAACCATACATTGTTACATCACCTATGGTGGGGACAATTTCGGCCTTAATATTGGTAGAAATACGATTTACAATACCCTACTCCCGTGCATCAATTTAGCGCCAACAATGAGTGAAATATTAAATGAAAATTAAGTTGTATTTGTTCGTGACTCGTCATTATGACATTATAAATATGCAAATTACCAATCCTTTCCTTTTCCTTTCATTCCTTTCACACATTATGAATTCATCGACAAAACGCACAACTCGCTTCTAGTGTTTGCAAATAGATGCGACGTTTATATGCATTCGTTTCAGCACTTTTCTTCCTTGTAATTGTGAATAAATTTTGAATAAGTTCGAACCAACTTTTACTTATGACTAATTTTCTTTTATAACTTTCGAAAGTATTCCTACATCCTTTTTCCTTGTTTAAAATCGAACGACCGCACGCTATCGAAGCAGACACGAGCTAAATGAACGCGCGCAAGCTAAAGATGTGTGCGCGTGCTACAACAATGCCTTTGTAACGGGCGAATGTTCCAAGCTAGTGTTAACAATGTTCGAAGAGTCCAAATATTTTATTTATTTATTTATTTATTTATTTATTTATTTATTGACGGGAATACCCATTTACAGTAGAAATATTAAATATAATCATAAATACAAAACAAACAAATAAAGAGGAAAAGATAATGATATAAATAGAATAATGAAATCGCTAACGAAATAAATTAACAAGAATAATTTTTACCGCCAAACCGGATAAAGGGAGGACATTTTCCTATTATAGCATTATACATTGATATATAGAATTAACCAACATTTTAAAACACTTTAGATAAAATATATAAACATGAAAACTAAATTGTAAATTTCTACTTAAGTAAACTAATTTATAGAAAGAATTTAAACGAATAAACTTGAAGAACTAAAGGGTTAAATGGACAGTGAAGTTATTCTTTATATATTTGAACAAATAAATGTTCTATAATTTGTAAGACATTCCCACATACTGTTAAACGAAGTGAGCCTTAATTGCTGGAGCGTTATGTGTAAGCATCTATCATCTTTTAATATTCAATTACTAAAGTGTTTCTACGTGATCATCTGCTATTGAAGAAAGCAATTAACTACTACTATTAAGCATTATGTCTCTCTGTATTTAGTTTTATATCCTATTAAATCAAAGGTAACATTTAGCACCATTAAAACATGTACTACTAAACAATTCCGACTATCATTAATTACTCATTATATTCACTCATGACACGTTGTTACAAGTTGTTTGATGTACTACATGCTTTATTTTAACATTGAATGTTCCAATGGTACCTTTTGATATAACAAGGAATCATTAGGACACGTGCTTCCAAACATAGTCCCACTATCATTATTTACGCGTTATATTCACTAATGAAAAGTTCTTACGAGTTGTTTGATATACTATATGCCATATCTTAGCATTGAAAGTTCCAATGGTACAATATGGTTTCATATGATACCATTAGGGCACGTCCTACATAACAATTTCGCACTAACATTATTCACTCATGACACGTTGCTACAAATTGTTTGATATATTACATGCCATATTTTAGCATTGAAGGATCCAAAGTACCATGGGGTATCAAATGGTACCATTATGGCACGTGCTACTTAACCATTTCCCACTATCATTATTTTGTCATTATATTTGCTCAAGTAACGTCGTTAAGAATTGTTTGATATATTACATGCTATATCTTAGCATTGAAAGTTCTAACGGTACCATATTGTATCATATGGCATTATAAGGGCACGTGCTACTTAACCAATTCCCGCTATCATTATTTACTTGTTATATACACTCATGACACACTGTTACGAGTTGTTTGATATATTACATACCATATTTTAGCATTGAAAGTTCCAATGGTACCATATGATACCTTACGTTACCATTAGGTCACGTGCTACTTAACCATTTCATACTATCATTATTTGCTTGTGGTATTCAAGCATGACACGTTGTTACGAGTTGTTTGATATATTACATGCCCCTATCTTTGCATTGAAAATTCTAACGGTACCATAGAGTTTCATATGGTACTATAAGGGAACGTGCTACTTAACCATTTCCCACTATCATTATTAAGTACCGAAAGGTGCTTTATGTTATCCGTATGGGGAAATGTGTGTGTCTGTCTGTCTGTCCATCTGTCTATCCGCCTGTCTGTCTGTCCGTCTGTCTGTCTGTCTGTCTGTAACTCTAACTCCTCCAAGGCTATGAAAGATTTTCAAAATCTGTTTTCGTCAGTCGATGAATATGGTTCATGGCACGAACCAGTTACAAATATTATCTAAATCGGTTCATTGGCACGTGCACAAATGGTACCTCTATTTTCCCGCCTAGCAATATTCAATGGGCAGATATATTGAGTAATATATCAAACAAATCGTAATGACGAGATGAAAGCGGTTATTCATTACTATATTCGCACAAAATAATAACAAATATTATCTAAATCGGTTCAATAACAAATATTATCTAAATCCTCGTGCTACAAGTGCTAATCATCTTTATCTAACAATTGGTACCTTCACGACGCCACCAAGCAATTTTCTATGAAGAGACATATTAGGTAACATATTAAACAAATCGTAATGACGAGTTAGAAGCGGATATAAATTACAATTAATAAATATGGTTCCGTGAATGAACCATTTGAAAATGGTTGTAATCTAAAAATGACAAGTGCTCTATTGATAAGTAACCTTATGACACCCTCAAAAATTTTCAATGCTAAAATATGTCATGTAATATATCAAATGACATGGAATGATGTGTCATGAATGAATATAATGTAAAATTGATGATAGTCGAAATTGGTTTCAAGGAATCTGGTTTACTGGAACCATTATGGTACATTGAAATTTAGGAATGCTAAAATATTGCATGGAATATATCAAACGACTTGGAATGATGTGTCATGAATGGATATAACGCAAAATTAATGGTAGGCGAAATTGGTTTCAAGGAACCTAGTATTTTTATTAGCTATGTAGCTTTCCTTGGGGTCACATGTGTCCCCTAACGCTCACGCCCTCCCGGACGACCTCAGTTTTCCCCCTCCTACAACCCATCTGATTCCCGCCTAGCCAAGCAGCAAATCCTCGTGCTACAAGTGGCCTGAGTCCGAGTGCTAATCATCTTTACCTGTTCTACTACCAGTTTAGTATTATGTTTTTATTAATTTAAGGTTTTTATTATTCTCTTCTCTATTGTTATCCTCTCCCTTGTTAACCTTTCTGAACTTTATTTTTTTATTATTATTATTTATTTACTTTTTTCATCCTTTGACTCAAGCATGCTGATTTCTATTTAATAATTAGTCTATATAAGAGTTCTTTCCCTTGTACATTTTACAATAATTTGCTGTGCTTTACCGTTAGCATTTACAGCTGTGCACTAATTTATTTATTTTATTTGATTGTTATTTTTTTTATTATTCAGTTGTTTCTTTATTTTCTTGCTCCAAATTTTACTATTAGTTCTGCTTACCATCTCCATTTGCCTATGCACCCCCCCCCCTCACTGGCTATTTATGTGTTAAAGTTTTGACCCTGCTGTCTCCTCCTAACATCTGCTACAACTTTACATTCTGGTGTTAGTTCTTTTTCCTTTTCCCCCTCGGTACCCCTCCTTACTTTTAACTGTAGGATCGTTTGTTACGGCTTTTCATCTCATTTTGCCTTTTTCTTTTTAGCCCTTTCACCTAAAGTTTTTAAAACATTTTCCCCTACTTCGTTTAGTCCTGTTGCCCACTTTTTTTTAATATTTTTGTGTAAAAATAGGTTTTTCACCCCACTTATCCTTTCTTTCTATTTTTACTGTAATTTTTTTTTTTTTTTGCTTTTTTGTTTATTTTTTACTTTTCTTTTTATTATTATTATTATTATTATTATTATTATTATTATTATTATTATTATGAGTGTTATTATTATTATTTAATAATAATAATCTTTTCTTATCTTTCTTTTCCTAATCTCAATTCAAACATAATGGGCACTTGATAAGAATGCAAAAAGAATATTTCTAGACTGGATGTTAATGCAAAATTGCAATGTGCAAAAGGTAGTAAATGGTATCACAAAAACTGTGTTAATTTAACTGAAAAGGATGTGTCACTTATCAAATCGGAAAATAAATACTGGAAATGTAAATCCTGTATATCTCAAATGAGAAATAGTTTATCCACGAAGAGCGAATTATTAAATGTTACGCCTTCAATCGAAGAAATGTGTGAACGGATTAAGTCATTAAGCAGAAATAAAAGATATTGGAAAGTCACTGGATTTAGCTCATGAAAAATTAGATGATAATAAAGAAATTTTCAAGAAGCAAGAAGCATAATTAATAAATGTATGAAATCTATTGAAGATTTAAAAGCTGAAAATATT
Source organism: Rhysida immarginata (assembly GCA_023313115.1). Lineage (NCBI taxonomy): Eukaryota > Metazoa > Arthropoda > Chilopoda > Scolopendromorpha > Scolopendridae > Rhysida > Rhysida immarginata. The sequence continues at coordinate 11,900 of JAHWFO010091451.1, forward strand.
AATTTAAAGAAACAAAATTCTGATCTGACGATGAGACTTGTGGATTCTGAGCAGTATTCCAGAATAAACATGTTGGAGATTCATGGAATACCTGTTCAACCATCAGAAAATTCATATTCAATAATTAAAGAAATTGGATATATGTTGCAGGTTTATATTAGAGATATATCAGTAGATATTGATTCGTGTCACCGATTACAAATTCACTCAGAGGCACAAATCCCTCCATTAATTGTAAAATTCACAAGAAGGTGTTTTAAAGAGGAACTGCTGCGTAGAAGGAGAATTAAAAGAAATTTTAATACTCTTGATCTAGGGTATAGGGAGAAATATCAAAACATAAACATTGAATATCCGCTATCTTTTGAGGGCATCGAAACCCATGGCTGCCATGGCTCTGAACTTATCCCACTGTTATATAATACATCCAAACACGCAACAACTCGTTACCTTCGTTATACAATAACAAGTCGGGCACAAACGGCGCACTTCGATGAGTAGCAGTATAGGATTGCCTTCCTCTTGCCCTCAAAAAATGGCAGCTGTACCCATCATTCAATGTTAAGATATTGTCCCCTATTCTTATAATAATCCGATTTACATTAATGAAAGCTTATGTCCTGAACGGAATAAATTATTCTCCAAAGCAAGAAAAATCAAGCGGATGAAGAGGATTAAAACATTTGTGGACTCGCAATGGAAAAATATTCATGAGGAAAGATGACCAGTCACATATATTTCAAATAATCACTATGGAAGACTTTAATAAAATATAATAATTTTGATATGTTTTCTTCTCACAAAGAACTTGATATTTACTATCAAAATGTTCGTGGGCTGCGTACCAAACTCAACTGTTGTATTTAATTATATTATCAAATAACTATGACATTATATGCTTTCCTGAAACTTCACATAACGATGGTATATTTAATTCCGAAATGTTTGATGATAGGTATGTAGTTTACAGAAAAGACAGAAATGATAATACGAAAAAATCTGGTGGTGGTGTGTTAATTGCTATTAAAAATTCATTAAATTCTCAAAAATTATTATTTTTAGACAGCAATATAGAATCTCTATGGGTTAAATTAATTTATTATAATAAAAAGTATATTTTGAACACAGTCTATATTTCTCCAAATCATAATCTGAGATATTATCAGGAACTGTTTAATAAAGTTGTAGACTATACAGGGTGATTTACATCGAATGTAAAATACTTAAAGGGGGTATTATAGCGGTTAAGATAAACACAAAACGTCCTATGAACATGGGTTCAAATATGAACGATAACTGAGATATGAACAGAAATAAAAATGCC
>JAHWFO010091486.1:0-14608 GCA_023313115.1 Rhysida immarginata
CATTTTAACAGTAACGCCATTTGTTAAAAGTTTTTTTTCGACCATTTATTTATTATGTTGTTATGAATATGTGCATATGCCAGTCTGCGAACAGGTGACGTGAAATTTTGTGTTAAACTGAGGAAATCGACCACAGGATATTAAATGTTTCGGCAAGCTTATTATTTATGTTATTATTTAATTTTTATTTAATAAAAAGATAATTTCCTGTATGTGCTCAATTTGGCCGATAATTAATTTTATACAGTTATTAATTTCATTCTGAAAATGAAAGATACTGAAGCGGTATAAATAGTTTGGGGCATATGTCGTCAACAAGATTAGATTTATTGTGGCTACTATATCACATTGCTTACAAAAGCTGTATATAGATACGGAGTTTTAACAGTAACGGTATTTATTGTTTACCTTTCAAGTAAATAAATTAGTAACAAAAATTATTTTCGTTAATGAATTTTATGAAAGTTTTTTCGACCATTTATTTATTTTTCGACGAATTGACCGCCCGACCAACTGACAGGTTGACGAATTGACATTCGACTAATTGACCTCCGACAAATTGACCGCCCGACCAACTGACACTCTCAACGAAATGACGCTCGACGAATTGACCTCCGACGAACTAACCGCGCGACCAACTGACACTCTCAACGAATTGACGCTCGACGAATTGACGCCGACGAACTGACGCTCGACGAATTGACCCTCGACGAATTGACACGTAACCCTATTATCTGCCTGCCCAATGCTAAAAATAATGCGACTATCCTTGCTTCCCATTCACCTTGATAGGTGGCAGCTCTTGTTATTATTATTATTATTATTATTATTATTATTATTATTATTATTATTATTTATTTATTGTATTCCAATACGTTCATCCAGAGCCTGTATGGCCAGAGGCCGATGAGTTGGGTCCCTGGATGGACCTGGATTAACGACTGCTTTATGATGGGGGGGGGGGGGGGGGTTTGTGAACGGTGCACCGAAAAACATAAGAATACATGATGAAGTGTAGCATTTTATTTTATTCAATACAAATACAGAATATATGTAGTGTTACAGTTGATTAATTTTTAAAAAAAAATCTGTAATGACCGTCTGCTTTCTTTCCATCACTTAAAGTTTTGATGGGCATTACCTCTGGTTCTAAAAGGTCATTTTCATCTTTGTCTTCCTGGTCACTTTCAATTTCATTTGTTTTTGTCCCATGTTAATACACGTACACAGTGAGAAATATACATGTACAGTTGGGTGCAAAAAGGTTTTTACCTGCTCCGTAAGGGTTGAGCTTTCTGGATGTTGATCGGTTGCAAAATCAGGTACTTGTACTGAGAGTCAAGGGAGATTAGAATGGACCTGTCCCTTCTGAATGAAAATAGGGTAGCAGGTATATTCTTGGGATGTGCTCGTGGCGTGCTCCCTCCTGACAATAACACGTGATAGCGGCTGATAGCAGTATCGTTCAAGTCTCTGCCTACTGCCTCGAATGGCAGAGTTCGAATCCAATATGGATAGACATTTCCTTTTTGTTCATTATCGCGTTTTTGATTCCGTTTAAGTTTTAAACAGTGTATATAAAGAACACCATAAACAGATTAAAAATTTTTCATCCAAGTGCGCAATTTGATCTGTTTATTTGAGGGTTTAAAAAGCTTTTCATGTTAATTTTCATGTCATGCTCTATTCTGTATTTTAGTTTTTAATAAAATATACACTAATTCATATCACCTTTACTTTTACAAAAATCCTCTTTTGTTCAAATCATTTAATATTCTCCGCTATTAAAATATATAATCCTATATTTTAAAACTCAAAGCATTTTTTGTAAGAGCAAATTGGAACTTCTGCACCTGCGCATCTGAAGCCAACAAGAAAGTTACGACAATCCGTCAGAAGCCAGGGATTGTTATAATGAGACAATATTCAATCATTGAATTGAATTTATTTAAACTGAAGATTTGCAGAAAGAAAATCCCGCTGAGGGCATGAATGTTTGTGTTTGTCTAGTTCAACATCATCCTTTTATCCCAAACAGCTAGTCTCCTGGATAAAAGGGGAGATGCAGGCTGAAAACCCATCCATCCATCCATCCATCCAGAAATAAAATCGTGCCTTGATCGTTTTATGAAGTTTCCTTGTGACTACTGAAAAACTCTGAAAATGTTATGTTAAATGTTATATCGTTAGAAAGAGCTTTAACATTTTATTCACTGACAATTTATGTCTCAGTTTAATACTTTCAGAGAAATTTAGCTAAAAGCTATTTTGATTTTATGTATTAACTCATTTCTGATTATTCTTTGTGCATAATGAGATATTTAAGCTCTGATTATTCTAATAAATAGTGAAAAATTCTTTAATATCGGAGGTAATGGCGTGAAAAAATCCTCCAAAGACCATTTTCCAATTATTATTCTGATTATTCTATTTGTTGCTCTGACAATTTTTTATTTTATTATTTTTTAATTAAAGAGATGGGCATTAATAATAAGATGGGTTGTTCTCCGTCAAAAATTTATATAATAAATTTAAAAAAATTTTCAGATGGTTTTGGCATAATTGTCATTGATTACTTTATATACACACAAAAAAATGAGACTTGTAACCTTTCGAGCAGTCAAAAGAAAATAGCTTCGACTTACACCTGTAAATCTTTCCGCATCACACCATAACGAGCGCTGCTTCAGCTTATCTCTTGATCATGCATATAATTATATCGATACTGTGCACCATTTATATTACATTATTAACCAAATAGATTAGTTTATTATTAATAAAACAAAAATTCTCATCAGAACAGCCAAAATAATCTTTTTGTCAGCATAGTTGAGCACGTGACGTAAAACTTGCCTACCCCCGATGCTAAACAAAAACTTAATGGAATCGTTACATAGTATGCGTGTTTGACTAGACACCTGGAAAAAGTAATCTCATTGGATTAAAGTATTGTAAGGAAGCCGAACAATTTTGAACTACGTAGGTAAAAACCTTTATGCACGCAAAACCTTTATGTTGATTCCAGAACATGAAACCTGTAATGTTGTCAACTACCTTAATAAACATGAGAAGCAAAGTGTTGGCGTGTTGTTAAATGTCCGTACATTTCGTCCATTCCTTGTCCTTTCATCTGTATATTTCACATTTTCCACCTATGCTTGAATTCTCATAAAAAAAAAAATAATTGTCATGACTTATGCCCCAACCCTCGTATATTCTACACTGACCAGCCAATGAAATGTGAAATTTGGTTAATTATTAGCCCATTGACTTAAGTGATGACGTATCGTTTCATTTTGATGCATTGACATTTGCCACTTACGCATAGGCTGTTTAAGGAATTGACCAGTCGGAGCAAGACATATGGACGATGTACGTTGTAATGAAGGGATAATTTAACCGAGGGAAAGTAAAATTAGTTCGTTAATTCGAAGTACGTTAAACTGAGGTACATTGTAATGGGATTTTACTGTATTAAAATAAGTAAAAACATGATATAAATAAAAATCAAATTTAGATTAGCTAATAAACAATAATTATAGTGTTTATTATTTTAACAATTATAAATACAGGATTAGAAAGAAATAAGGTTCCCACTTCAGAGGGCTGTAGAATGCGTTCTACTACTCCAAATGAGACAAAATTTGTACAACAGATAATTCAAATGATGCACTTCATATTTATTAAATAAAAAAATTGTACAAAAATCTGTCGATAAGTGGCGCTGGAGCACACATAAATATTGAATATGCGTATACATGTTTAATATCTAGCACTAAAACTGCTCAATATGTCCCCTTTCATTTTGAACAAAGTGCTCTAATCGCAGCTGAACGTAGTGAGTCTGTCGGAATATCCAGAACATGGTGGTAAAGAAATAAGCAGAGCGGCCGCGCCCTACTTCCACCATTCAACTCAAATGAAGCCAAAGCAGATGAACTGCAGCAGCCATATTATAAAAAGTTTTCGTATCGAGATGTTTAATAATGGGAAAACGCGTTGATTAAAAAAAGCTGGTGACATGATGTAGGATTGTTTTCCTGTGTGAATGAGACGATCGTGCAGACAGCTTGCACAGGTGACTTGCAGATGACTTGTTTGCAGTAGAGCCAACAACAGCGTGGTTTTAATACCGGACTGCTAGTGTAACACAGTGCAACATGACATCATTTTTGATGTTGCAGAGATAAAGAACTGTTGAATTAGTGTTTTTTCTAAGTATTTGATACATCGATATATTGATATTTTCAAAAATTGGTATCGGATATTTCTATCGATACTTCTTTGTATCGGTACCATACAGCATATATATATAGGGCATTGTCCTTTCCAAAGTATCGATAAAGAAAGAAAAAGAAACCATGAGTTGTTAAAATCAACAGTTCTCCAGCGCTGAAGCATCAAAAGTGACGTCATGCTGCACAGTGTTGCAACAGAACAAGCAACGAAAAGGGTTGCTGCAAATTGTAATCTCTAACCAGTGCTCTGCTGCACGCGTCTGCACCTTCAGTAGAGCTCAACTATGCTCAACACTGTACAATTGTTGAATTTAACAACTCTCGGAAAGTAAAATGGCTACTGAAAGTATGTGTTCTCAACATGTGCAGACCAGGAGCTAAGTTTTGGGAATTTCCTAACAAGGTTTCCATGGCAAAATGCAAACTCTGCCAAAAGAATCTGTGTGGTAGCGGAAATACAACCAGCTTAAAAAAAAAAAACTTGGATCCATAAACAACAATCAAACATGCTAGGAGGAAAACGCCTTAAGTGCAAGAAAACTGAAAATATTGTTTTTGCAATGTCAAGATGAATTAAGGAGTTGGAGAAAGCAGAATATGGTTGTCTTTACTAGTTTACTTTAACTTAGTATTGGAAAAATATGATAAAATATAAAATAATGAACCACTAGATGGAAGCTGCCAAAATTTGACTGCAAACAACTATGGTTTCATAAACACTCCTCTCCAGAAAGACGTCACAATCAAGAACTTTGCTAGCATTGATGATCAAATTAACAACAATTACATAGAACAATTAACGATGATAACTATGATCAGTACACATGCGCAGAAGTGCCGATTTTACTCTTAAAAAAAGTGCTTTGCGTTTTAATATATAGGATTTTTTAAAATAAATTCAGACAATAAAAAAGTATGAACACTTTCTTTATAATAAAAATATCGATAGGTATCGATACTTTTTGAGAGTATCGGGTATTTGATACTTAGTACTAAAAAAGTACGAGTACTTTGCAGTATTGATACTACAACCGTTAGGAAAAATGCTATGTTGAATTTAACAACTGGTGGTATTTATACAGAATTTCTAGGTCATTACCCATGTGCAGAAGCCTCACTTTGAGAAAAATTTGATGACATTAACCGAAGTTTTGATTACAATAAGCGGCTGAATTTCAATGTACGTGTATATAACCGTTCCGTTCCTGGCAAAAATGACTGCAATAACGGATTGATTACATTAACCATGATTACAATAAGCGGCGACTTCAAAAAATGACCGGTATATCGGTATATTTGAAAAATCAATAAAAACTAAACAGGCAGCGATAGAAATACACCGTTTGTTGCAATATGCTTGGGACAGCAGTAAATTTTCAGGCAGGCAAACTTTCGAAATTAGTTACAATGTTCCACAACAGATGACCCGTTTAGTTTTTTCAAATATACCGGTCATTTTTGAAACACCCGGTATATACAGGGTGTTTTTGAATTGAGTACAGATTTTTTGGGAGATGATAGAAGAGGTCCTTAGAAGTATTTTTTGTCATATGAACATGGGGTCCCCGCAGCTCCGTTTACTTAAAATACTGCATTGAACAATCAAATGACACTGGGACGCAATGTGCGTTGGTAGGCGTAGATAATTTTATTTTTATGGGGAAGCATAAAATCAATGGTGTACTCCGAACCCGTAGATACCGAAGAAGAATTGACGGCTCGTGTTGTCGCGGCAGCAGGTGACATCAGTGACCGTGCAAATCAACTGTTTCCACGCGTACATCAATCCATCATAAGGCATTGCGAATTGTGCTATGAAGCAAATGGCAGTCATTTCGAACAATTACTGTAAAAGTCATACAGTAGATTGCTTGTGTTAATTGTTAAAAATAAAATAATCTAGGCCTACCAACGCACACTGCGTCCCGGTGTCATTTGATTGTTCAATGCAGTATTGTAAGTAAACGGAGCTGCGGGGACCCCATGTTCATATGACAAAAAATACTTCTGAGGGCCTCTTCTATCATCTCCCAAAAAATCTGTACTCAATTCAAAAACACCCTGTATATGCAGGGTGAATACAAAAGTCTGAACCCCCCTTTTATTTTTTGAACCGAAGCAGATATGTCAATTTTGATGAATCCAATGAATAGGAAGTTGTGGGTGGCCTATCCCATGGTGCACTTTTCATCATCCCAAATATGCAAATTAGGACACATTCAAAATTTATCTCAAAAACCGTAAGGGATAGAGAAGAAAACCCAATTGCAAACTTGTTCAGCATAAAAAAACAAACAAAACAAAAAAAGATCATCCAAATCGGACCAACCAATCACCCACAATCACTGCACAAGGAAAACTGAATGTTGATATTTCCACCATGTAAAGCATGCAAATCAAAAAATTAACATAAATTACCATACTCACATTCACTTTCATGCAGAAAAGCAAATAAAAGGCATGTTTCAGCACACAGAAGACAGAACAATTCCAGGATGGCAAGCTACACTGTTCAGGAAATGGTCAACATGATCTTCTGCTTCGGAGAGGCAAGGAGAAACCTACATGCTGCAGTTAGGTTGTATCCAGACAGATACCCTAGCGAACGCCATCCATCTCGTCAAACAATGCGTCACATTATTCAAAGATTCAAGGCTACAGGGAATGTTAATGCGGACGAGGACAACCAAGGGCACAAGGCGACGAGGATACAACAACACTAGTATAACGATGTATAACGATGTATAACGAGCATTGAACAACGGGGCTGTTAATGTGGTTGTGTAAAGAGTGGCCAAGGTTCCATGTCTAGGACCATGATTTATGGAACCCAGGGAAGGGTGGGTTCCGAAGAACGGTGAGTACTTTTGGCTGTTATTTTATTCGGGAATGTGCCGTCATCGTCGGAAACCAGTGGCGTGAAGTGCCTGGATCGCCATCCCCACTTACGCCCCCATTTTGATTTGCATGCTTTACATGGTGGAAATATCAACATTCAGTTTTCCTTGTGCAGTGATTGTGGGTGATTGGTTGGTCTGATTTGGATGATTTTTTTTTGTTTTGTTTGTTTTTTTATGCTGAACAAGTTAGCAATTGGGTTTTTTTCTCTATCCCTTACGGTTTTTGAGATAAATTTTGAATGTGTCCTAATTTGCATATTTGGGATGATGAAAAGTGAACCATGGGATAGGCCACCCACAACTTCCTATTCATTGGATTCATCAAAATTGACACATCTGCTTCGGTTCAAAAAATAAAAGGGGGGTTCAGACTTTTGTATTCACCCTGTATACATACAGGGCGAGTCAAAAATTTTTTTACCCTCTTCCTATCGTGGTTTTCAATGTAGTTATGCAAATTCCAATACAGGGAATGAATAGGAACTTGAGGGTGCTCTAGCTGATGGAACACCTTTCACCATTTCAAATATGCAAATTAGGACACATCCAAATTCTATCTCGAAACCATAAGAGATACACAAAAAATTCCAATTGCACATTTTTTCAACAGTAAATTCCAAACAAAAAAAAAAGTTCGTCAAAATCCGATGAGCAGATCACCCACAATCCTCATTGCAATCTCTGGAACAGGACAATTGGCTCTTCTACTGTTTGTTGCTTACAAACAATCATCTGATTCAAAGTAAGTCTTTCCATCTTTCCAGATAGTGTTCAATGACATGTCCACTTGCACCATAGCATTATTCCGCACGACATTTCAACGATGCCATCACATGAATAAACGTGGCCTCTGTTATTGCCCTGCATGCTTCCTGAATTCGTTGTTGCAAATCCTCTTGAGAGTTGGGCTGTGTGGAATAAACTTTGTCCTTGATGTAGCCCCACAAAAAAATAATCAAGTGGCGTCAGATCAGGCGAGCATGGCGGCCACTGAACTGGCCCTCCTCGGCCAATCCATCGATCTCTAAACATCTCAAGCCTGGTTTCTATGTGCCTAAAATTTGATGCATTTATGCATTTCTCCATCAAACCGAATATGTGTCATCCAATTCGTCCAATTTCCATGCACACACAAAATCATGCGTCTATGCGTTTATGCGTCGATTTGGTGCATTTCTGCGTCTAACCGCAAGATGCAAGACACATGAATCCATCAAACTTTTGCGTCTTGCGATTCAGATCATGTGATCACTCCAACGCATGCGTAATGACAATAGTCGCATTCAATACCTTTTTCTATGAAAAGCATAGAAAATAGGTTTTCTTTGTGAGTGAAACTGGAAGAGAAAAGGTCACTTTTGCTGCTTTTGTTACTTTTGCATCTAAAACTGCGTTAGCCATAAATGTATATGATAAACATATTGAAATTGAAATAAAGATGGGTCTTGTAATAGCAATACAGTAGCGTTTTTATTTCTGTTCGACTCATTTCGAGAATAATCTCATCCTCAGGAACTCTGAACACTACAAAGCTGGCTTGAGATACATTAACTGGTTATATAGCCCATGTCCACCAATCAGAAGCAAGCAGGTGTTATTTATTGTCGACCAATTTGCTCACGACTGGTGGGCTTACAATCATCGTGGCCTCCAGTGATTGGTTACAAGAATCAAAGACATGTAATGTCCGTTTGGATACACCAGGGTAAAGAATGTCCGTTTGGAAGCTGTTAAAACCGTTATACAAATCAAAAAAATCGTAAAAAATTTTTGAAATATTGAAAAACTAAAGACAAACTTTACAAAAGTTGACAGTCAAAGATGTGAGGGTTTAACATTATATAATGCAAATATGATTAACAAAAAACGATAAGATAAATTAAGCATGTTTTAAACACATCTGGGGATTAATGTCCATGTAATTTGGAATTAAAATTAAAAATTAAATATGGTATCTAGCAAAACGATTTCGAAAAATTCCCTGACAATTCCCGGTTACAAAAAATCCTTGACTTTTTTTGGTCGCTAGTCATCCTGTTATAGTGAAAATATACATAACATAACTTTATAATATATAAATAAATAATTATTCTATAGTATTGCACTAGTTGTCATTCGTTATATCTCGATGTGGGGCTTTTTTCTTCATGGTCGTGTAGATGATGTCATTGATCGTATCCAGAATAGGGTTTTTTTCAAAACTCGTTTGGTTATTGAGAACCATCTCTTTATCTTCCTTTATGTATTTCCTGATAATAAGAGCTTCATGAGTAAGGATTTTCTTCGGGACCTTGATGAATTTCATCACTGTCATAATTTCATCCATGGGTCCAAAACAATGTTTATTTGTTCTAAGGTGATCCGTGAATGCAGATTTCCGGTCACCATTTATCCATGATCTCTTGTGTTCTCCAAACCGTTCTCTGAACGAACTCCGGGTCGATCCCAAATAATATTTGCCACATGTGGGACATGTAAGCTTGTACACTCCACATGCCGAGAACATATCCTCGTTCTTTGGTTTTTTCCCTCGGATTGAGTACTTGCTTGCGTCTGTTAGTTGGCCTGAATGCTATCTTTAAGACACGGTCCCTAAATATATTGGTGACTCTAGTGATTTCGGGCCCATGTACGTAAAGGTAGCGAAGTTCGTGGGTTCCACCGGGGTTTCCAGTCTGTTATGTTTAAGTTTGATATTTCGCTTGTCCTGCGAAAGATGGATCTTGTAATCGTGTAATCATGTCCGGGAAGGCATTGGACCTAGCTAAGTCGTAAGTGAGCTGGGTTGAAAATATTGAAATTGTTTGAAAATTAGTAAGTGAATTATTGATTGTAGAAAATGTTTTTTATTGTTCTCCATGGTTTTATTATTCCTTAATTTCCATTACTTTTCCCAGGAAGTGGGGAAACTAGTGGGAATTGTGGGAATTTTTGCGAATAGTTAATTGTGGGAATTTTTGCAAAGGATTGTGGGATTTTTACCTTGGAAAAATCTGGCAACACTGACGGAGGTTGTACTGTATTCATCCTGTCTTTTGATATTCATGAATTGTCAGATGTTACCACTACTTCTTTTCTCAATAATAAATGAAGGAAAACTCTTTAACCACAACGAATAACAGAAAAATACAACCTGAATACGCGCATTTCGAAAGCACTGTTTTCATCTTCGGCAGGAATCCTTGACTCTGTGAATCCACTCTGATTCAGTTCACTTTCACCAGAGTGGATTCACGGAGTCAAGGATTCCTGCCGAAGATGAAAGCAGTGCTTTCGAAATGCGCGTATCCAGGTTGTATTTTTCTGTTATTCGTTGTGGTTAAAGAGTTTTCTTTCATTTATTATTGTAATAATTATCGACATAATTTTTTTCCCTTGGTTTTAAGACATCACTATAGTGGTTTTCTATCATTAGTATTATCACTTCTTTTCTCGTTATCAATTAGCTATATTCAAGCATCAGAGTCTCAGCATGAATGGCAAAGGAAAGTAATGAAAAAATTATTCCTAAATGTCATACTCATTGCTTTATTACCATAAAATCTTGAATACAGGCCCGTGTGTCTATTTGTCTCAATGGTCTAGACCCCTCCGGCGATTGAGACCCGGCGTTAAGGGCTATTCCCAATAACAGGGTGTCTAGCAAAATGATTTCGTAAAATTCCCTGACCACCAGCACCAAAAAAAATCTATTTTGATAGAATAATATTGACGTTTTTCAAATTTTTCGTTCCAATTTTGCATATTTTTGCTAATTTTGTGTATTTGAGTGAATTAGTGAACAAGAGTGACAAGCCTAGCAAATCGGACAAGCCTAGCAGATGTGTCTAACAAGAGATAGCAGCCGACGCCGAGCATCGAACAACGATGCTGATGTATAAAGATGTATAACGAGCATTGAACAACGGGGCTGTTAATGTGGTTGTGTAAAGAGTGGCCAAGGTTCCATGTCTAGGACCATGATTTATGGAACCCAGGGAAGGGTGGGTTCCGAAGAACGGTGAGTACTTTTGGCTGTTATTTTATTCGGGAATGTGCCGTCATCGTCGGAAACCAGTGGCGTGAAGTGCCTGGATCGCCATCCCCACTTACGCCCCCATTTGGATCGCGAACTCTGTGTGTATTCATGCACATCCGATGTCCCATAGTGCAGACAATTAGTGTGTTCGTCCCCTCAAAAGAATCGAACAATTGATTGTTTTAATAATTGAAGACAAGATTTGTTGTAACTTTCAGTAGAGTAAAATAACTCCCGGAGCCGTTGATGGCAATGCTCGTTCCAGAGCACAGTCAGAAAACACGAGTCAGTAGTTTCGAGACGCGGGATGCCAGGTTAACGAACATTGTATCCAAGCAGTTAGTGAGCTCGATCTGCTACCCTTCTCTACCTCGTGTCTGGTAGAGACTGTTGAACAGGGGCACCTGGCACCTGCCAAGAGGGGTTCCAGTGCCTCTCCTCTTTTATGTTGCATACAAAAGAGGCACCGTGCGCGGTTGGCGCTAATCTTGGGAATACTTGGTACGGGGGTTTACAGGTGCCCTCTGTGGAGCAATGAACTCCGTTCTAAAGCTACTGCCTCCTTCTCCACAAAACGAAAAACCAATCCAGTTTGTAGTGGGCATTCTTGTGTTAACGAGAGCCATTGGCGACGCCGAGGACACTGTTCTCGCAAAATAAGATTATGCTAATTAGCTGTAATATGTGTTCTTGAACGCAGGGCCCCTGGTCGATTAATTATAGTGCACTTTAGGTTAAAATGAATTATGCTTGTTATTGTTTGTAATTTATGAGCTGTTTACGAGAATAAATAGGTGCAAATAGTCAGTTTTGTTTCCATAGTCTCACTCAATTTGAGTCCCGACCCTTGACGCGCTTGCTCCCGACACATACCACTTAGGTGGTGGTGGAGGACCTTGGTACTGGGAGGGGAGAACGCCACAGATTCATCACTATATTGACAAATACGTTATAAAAGTAAGTTGTTATAGATTTTGTGTTTATTTTGACAGAGCTGTTATGACGGGGTACTGTTTGATAAGGGTTATATTTAGCTGGTAGTGTTTGATGAGGTTATTATTTTCCTGCTTCTGTTTCCTTAATTGATGAGGGAGTTATGTCGACAGATGTAATTTTGATGGTCCATGATATAATTACGATTCATTGAATCCAATTTTTTATGCATATATAATATTGTCACATGATTTGCAAACCCAATAGCTCGTGTACCAAAATACACGGGTACACTTGTATTTAATACGTCCGTGTATTAACCCGTGTATTTACAGCATCACGGGTAGCCGTGTGTCAGTGTACCGTGTAATTCAGTTCCACAGATACTCAAGTGTTTAAATTGTTGAATCAGATATCAGAAAGAAAAAAACACAATAAAAAATAATATTCAAGAAAAAAACAGTACACTTACACTATGTACAATTGCTAATTATAACAATCGAATGATCACAGTAATATGTATTGTTTTCTAAAATCATAAGTTATAAAATAATTAGTTCACTTCATTGATAAATATACTTAAAATTCTACCATGATCTCATGTAGAATTTCGTAAATTTATATTTGCATAAGAGGAATAAACCATTTAAGCTCAGTGAGGTGTTTTGTACTAACCAACTGCTGATCATCTATCACACACTTTCATTAAGAACTGAAGAAATTGAATGCAAATTCACAAAATTTTATCACTGCTCAGTAAGTAAAAACAACAGAATACATCTCATATTATAATACAACCTCCATCGGTTCCGATGGCATTCCCTCTTACGTCTACAAAGCCTGCAGTGCTTTTCTCATCTGCCCTCTAAAGCACATCTTCAATTTTTCCATCAAAACCGGCACTTTTCCTCAATTATGGAAAAATACCAAAGTTGTTCCTTTGTACAAAAACAAAGGTGATTCAAACAATATCAAAAAATACTGCCCCATTTCTATACATTGTTTTCCAACAGAAATTTTTGAATATGCAGTCTATCAAAGAATCTATCCCACTGTCTTGCCCCATATTTCTCCCTGCCAGTATGGTTTCATGAACGGTAGATCAACTCAATCGAATCTCAAGGTGATCTAGAACAAGGTGGGGGTCAGTTTGCCGGAAGTAGTAAAAATTGCCTTACTGCGCAAGCGTATTTTGACGTCACTAGATGACATCGAAACTTATACCCGCTAAATCGAAACCTCAACAGAAACTAAACATGGCGGCAATGAAAGCAGTCGTGCGATAGCCACACTTGACGACTCGTTCATTTCCTTCACAATTCTCATTCTTTCTACTATATATTTTAATTAAATAATAATGCCATTATATGAAGGGACTTAGGTAATTTATAATTATTGTAAAATGTACTTACGTATTATCTTTTTAATGTAAACACAGGGTTGATGTTAACTATGAGCACATCGCGCGATAACTGATCATGCGACCAAGGTAAGTGAAATTTACTGAGACTAAATAGAAAAAGGGTTATATATCTGTTCGTTAGAAGGGGAGTGGGTGGGGGTCTTTAAAATGTAAAATCATTTACCTTGGTCTCATGTTCACTCATCGCGCAATGTGCGGATAGTTAAGCGAACACAGAGACAAGGACGATAACGTATTTCTCATTATCATTAGGCCTAGTTATCATTCGAAATTGATTCGTCGGAACCGTTGGCAGTTAAGAGACAGATGATAATTACGATATTATTTCTTAACTTTATTTATGCAGGCATTAGGAAATTTTAATTTATAAAATAGTAAGTTTACAAATAAACGTTTCTTCAGAAATCAACGTAAGAGTTTTGTTTTTTTACGTGAAAACGTTTTCTTTTGTGACCAGAATAATGGCTACCGCACACGCCGGAAGTAAAGCCATAAGTCATCGAGTGACGTCACAATACGCATGCGCGTTAAGCACTTCTGACAAACTGGACCTACCTGTTATTCTAGATTACCTTGATCGAATCTCATGGATTGTGTACATCTCATTGGTGATGGGATTGCCCAAAACTGTCAGGTTGACCTAATATACATCGATTTTGAGAAGGCGTTTGACAAGGTGGACCATTTTCTCCTTAAAATTTGGATTGCATCACTGGCTTGTCAAATGGTTATGCTCTTACCTTACTGATCGAACAAATTATGTTGTCATAAATGGCACTACCTCCAAAAGTTTCATATCCTCCTCAGGATTGCCCTAGGGTTCAATCTTAGGACCATTATTATTTCTCCTGTTCATTAATGACATACAAGATGTAGTAAAACTATCCTCTTTGTTTTTGTTCGCAGATGACCTCAAAGTGGGCAAAATTATTTGTACCCCTCTTGACTGCTTTGATTTGCAACTAGATCTATACTCTATTAGCTCTTGGTGTATCGAAAATAAAATGTATACTAATGAAAAGTGTCACTCGTTCACTTGCTCACTGAAACATTCTCTTCATAGCTTCTTGTACACCCTTAATGGTTCTTCTCTTGA
>JAHWFO010091491.1:0-10757 GCA_023313115.1 Rhysida immarginata
CCATAAAATGAGTTCCCGTAACTTTCTGGCAGCCATTTCTGTGACCACTAAAAAATACGGATCATTAGCCTCCTGTAACCGGCCGAGGGGAAATCAACTGCCCCCTGTAACCAAATAGGTTGGGGTATATATCAATTATTCACCCCCGGAGTGGGACGTCGTAGACAGAACGCCGAAGGCGTTCGAGTAACGGAAAACAGTGACCAATGAGCCTCATTGAATGAGGCCCGCAGGGCCGACGTGATGCGCGAAGCGCCGAGAGTGGTAAAAGTTTGTTAAATTTAAAGGTAGTTTTTTCCACAGATTAAGGAGAAAACATTAAAAATTTGTTTTTCTCCTTAAATCTGTGGTTTTTTCCTTAGATAACCCCTCTCAATATACGGTGGGTCGTTCATCACTGGAACTACTTTTAGATTTGGTCACGTAATCTGTAAAAAACGCAGCTTCCTGAACAATCGACGGGAAAGAAAACGCGCGCCAACAATTGAAAAGAACAAACGCGTAAAAAGCAAAACGCCGTGGTCAGATAGTTCAATTTAACCGTGCTGATTAATATTTTAATGAAAACTATTAAACTTAATTTAATGGAGAGTAATTTATAATTCAAAATATCGGAGAGCAAATATTCATTTTCAGAATTAAGTTTTCTACAAAAGCCAGAAGCCTATTAACGACTGCATTGTAACTATAAAAAAAAAACGTTTTTGAAGTACTGAATTCAATAAAGGTAATTTTAACTAAAATATTCACGCTAAGGAAACATTATAATTTATACGTTACGATACTTACATCCATTGTCCGTTAAGAAGCCATATTTGGAGAGGAGAAAAAACGCTTAGCCATGAAGGAAAGAAATTTCTTTCCTTCATGCATTTAGCAGCAATGAACGCGAAAATGCGAAACGCATAGCAACTCTCTACAAACTAACCATTCTTTCTTACATGTTAGCAGGCTATTCTAACTAACTGGTTCTTCTTTTGCCGTAAAAAAGTCTTGCACAACCATAGCTAAATCACGAAAAAACTAATACATGTATCTTTGTTTCTTGACGGCGCACAGCTTAAATGAAGCTAACTGCCAAAGCTATAATTTCATTGGTTGGAGAATTTTGACGTCATAATGACACGGCAAGTTCCGGGGCCATCCGTTAGGTTCGCTGCTTGTACGAGGAGCAGAAAACGGCACGTTTTTTACTATGGGATTCGACGAGAGTGTACAGACTTGGTATTATAATACCCCGTCCGCACTGCTGGGCTAGCTTATTGTTGAGCTAGCTTATTCGATAAGCTAGATATCTTGGCTTAAGTTGTAGGCTAGGTCGTTCGCACTGAAGTGCTCTAAAACTAGCCTGTACTCTGCTGTTAAATTTTTAATCTTTCGCTGTATCTTGTCCCACGTGCGTGTATAGTTGTATTTTTTCAATTCGACCGCCATCCATTCATACACGATCCGGTTACGTTTGGCGCGTCGCAGATCGTCGATATTTTCGCCCTAAATCTCTATCAAAATGCGAACTTCCTCCGTAGTCCAGTTTTCCTTTTTTTTCGTTTTTTTCTATACTTATTGGTGTTGGTGCAGCCATATAAATTACAAAGTAGCACGATCTTATAATCTTGGTCAAGCCAAGCAAGCGAAATGCTCCAAAACTACGGAATCACGGGAAAAAACGTATCCCATGATGCAGTGCGTTTGTGGCTCAACTGGATAAGCTAGTTTAAACATCTAGCCCATCATAAGCTAGCTTATCAGAATCTGGGCTAGCCCAACAAAAGCTAGAATCGTTCGCACTGCAGTTTAAGCTAGCTTATCAACTTAGGCTAGCTTATTTTTTGCAGTGCGGACGGGGTATTAGGCTATGGTTAAAGGCTTCCGGATATTATCTGCTGGAGCTTAAAATCATGTTTATGGGCACTCATCCTTATACCAAGCTCTTTCCGATCATCGAATGATGGACTCATGCATTCACCAAAATTTACATATACAGCAACGAACATTGCCTGATCTTAAGTGAATTGCTAGGTATGAAAATAGTTAACGTCGAGGAATTTGTGACCCCCACGAACAAGAACGACGTGATTAATAATCCCATCTTTTGGTATGAGCACAGAATAAGAAACACAGAAGTGACACTCCTAGGGTTTTCCATTGTAAGCGATGGTAGAGAGCCGATGCTCATTTGCTGGTGGCGCCCTACAGCGGCTGTGATGTTACAATACGAGCAGACGATCATTTTTCCTATGTGTTTATATGAGTTTGTCTCGTTTACCTGTCTTCTTTTTTATTATGTGTCGATTTTTAATGGGGAAGAATTTAGACACCAGATGGCAGATTGTACTATCCACCCTAGGCAGCAATTTTTTAATGTTAACCTATGGGAGAAACTACAATTTTTTGTTCTGAATTAATAAAAATGGTGATGTTAAAAATATTAATTGTCTCACTCTCTTTATTGATATCTATCACTTTTTCACAAGTTCTTATTTTTAATTAAAATGAATTTTTAAAATAAATTTGTAATAAAAATTTTAACAGAATGAAAATTTAACAATTTGCATCAGCTATTGCTTTCTCAAATTAAAAAATTCCATTTTTATGGAATTAATAAATTATGTAGCTCAGCAAAAGTGATGTTTAAAAAAAGCGGTATTTTTATGCGAATTTTCATAAGAAAATCCATCTGGCACTTAAACAATTTTTTTTTAACAATTTTCATTTATTATTGAATTTTAATAAATCTTTGAATACCGAATTGTTTCCCCTCATACTTAAAAAAAATTCAATTAAAACCGCCGTTTTCCCCATAGGTTAACATTAAAAATGGCTGCTTTAGGATGGGTAGTACAATTCGCCATCCGGTGTTTTGCTTGAGAAATGTTATACATTCTTCCCCATTAAGTAAAGCACACGTATGTTCAAAGTGAATAAAAGCAAATCACTTAGAATTGCAGAAGAGCCTTTTTTAATGGAAAATATATATTAAAAAATTTATTTACAAAAGCATGCAGGTTCACAAAATTTCGTTTACAATCACTGTAGGATAAGATGAGTTATGTTAAATTAAATAATATAAATTCACCTCAACTTGAATTTAAAAATTAAAAAAAAAACAGATAAAAAAAAGATTTTATTGAAAGTTAACCAAAATTATATTAACCTGAAATAACATGAGAGATTCCTTAAGTTATTTTAAATACAATTCCACCCCAATTCCAACAATTTAAAATTTAAATTCATTTTTAATGTAAGAAGCAAAACTAACTTAAACCAAAAACTATTTTTAATTTTTAATCAAACTAAAATATTTATTAATTGTAAATTGTTGGAAATGGGATGGAATTGTACCTAAATTAATTTTAGGTGTTCTCTTTAATTGAGGGTAATAGAATTTTGTTTAATTTTCAATAAATGTTTTTTTAGTTGGGGTGAATTTTAATTACTGAATTTAACAGAGTTTTTCCTTAACACCAGTGTTTTTTTATGTGAGAGGCCTTATGCTCTACAGGACTATAGAAGAGTTGAAATTGGAAAATTTTCTGTTTCCTATAAAATAAATGTAAAAATTTCTTTATACTCTGATTATTCAAATATGAAACTGTACATATAGATTTCAGGTATGGGTCACTTTCAAATATTTCCTATTCTTTTCTTTTAGAGATAAGAAAGATTCAGATTTCATTTTCAGTGAGTGGTATTTTCTCGTCGATATAATCTTTAACTCTTGCATCTGTACATCTGCTAGGGAAAGATTTTCTGTTCATTGAAAAGCCTAATCAGTTCAGCTTTCACGCCCGTTTTGCACATTATTTTGTCAAACGTGCTCATAAAAAAATCTTCGCAACTTTGAATAAAGATGAGGAATTCGTTTGATGGCGCATGTAATTTAGTAGTGTCTTCGTTGTCTGTGGCTTCGTATTCTTTCCAGAACAAAGATGATTGTGATGGCTCTTCCAGATGTGTTCCTCCTGCATGATGTAAAGATTGAACACTGTATCAAAGTGGCAAGAATGGTAAAAATAACACTTATGTTCGAAATTTGTATACAAGTTGTTACTTTTCATCTTCTTATTGCTTTGATAAAACTGGGAATAAAAGCGAATCTAGTCAACTATTATTCACTATGATGTAATGCAAACCCTCTAAAAATATACTTTTTAAGTATATTGATTATTGATATGTTAGCTTAAATTATTTCGCTCAGTCAGTAAAATCACAATAAAAAAATTTAATTTACGGTTCAATGAACACTGCAACATACCGTATTGGTAAGTTTTAATTACGTTTTTTTTTTAATAAAAATACACAATCTTGCTTAAAAATAATACTTTTTATTAAAAACCGCTGCTTAATAATATATTTTTTATTATTATTCACTTTGAATTCTCGAAATATTTTTAACGCTGCATGTTTTCCATTGGCATTGTGAAAGATCGTCTGCTCAGCTACATCACAGCCACCAGGGCGGCGCTATACAAAATCACTACCATGGAATCCCTTGAGTGTCACTTATGTGTTTCTTGTTCTGTGGTATGAGTACCCAAATAACAGGTTTATCACTGTGATCACACAGAATACGAATATTTAACAAACACTAAGTGAGTACATGAGAACATGTAACTGTGCCAGGGAACTGCATGACTCTATTTTCAAAACACGGGCTTTGAAAAAGCATTCTTATGAAAAAAATATAACAATTATATGTGTGTTTAAATTAAGACCCCTGTGCATGCCATTTTATATATCAGCAACAACAACAACAGTTGTAATGAAAGGTAAAAAATATAACGTTGTGAATAAAACTTTGCTCCCTTTTCAAACCCCAAATCCCACCCTCTACCTTTTGTCTTTAATCACATTTTTTAAAAACATTATGGCCCCAAGCGAACTAAGTTTAAAAGTAATGTAGTGTAAAATTTGAACGAAAATTTAATTTTAAATTATCTTAACAAGAATAGAATGTAACAGAAAAAGTATAAGATAATTTTTAATAAAAGAAATAAAATAAACCGAACATAGGTTCACAATATTAAGAATGACTCTGAAACTAGTTCAACTGAACAAATTAAATTTTTTTAAAATAAATGAATCTTTAATTAATAAAAATATGATACTCTTAAAATTAAATATTTCATAAACTCCCCTTAAAACACGAACTTAAATTAATTTCAGTAAAAACAATTTAAAAAAGAAAAAAAGAGGGGAAAAACAATGGGAACTAAGAGGATGGTGGGTGATGATAAAGCTGAATCGGTCGAGGGGGGAGGAGTAAAATCCTTGAGGCATCTCGGAGAACCCATTTGAAAACTGAAAGGGAAGGGGTAACGGGCGGCTTCACTGCATGGCTGATCAAGGAAACTGTGATGCCGACACCAGCCATCACGTGACCGATTCAAAAATATGAATTCAAAAAAAAGTACCAGAAAAATTAATTTTCGAATAAATGAATTTCAAATGATGGGAGGGGGTTTAATTCATTAATTAGCCTCAGGGTGTGGCCAGGTGCAAAAAATTATTTCATAAGAGCACCCTCTCCACATTCCAATCCCAGTGTACCAGTTCGGTACTGCTGTCCTGATAAACAGTCTCTTTCCTATTTATAATGGTCTGGTCTAGCAACTTCAACGCAAAATAATAGCTAATTAGCCTACAAACCTAGTATGGTCTGATCACTTTGTTTTGCTTATCTATGAGTGTAATGTCTGATCTGTTGTGAAGGATAGTATTATCAGTAATTACAGCTATGTGAATAAAAAATTGTACTGTGTTCTCTAAAACCTTATCTCAGTTATAAAAATATATTTATACTCTAACAATTAGAAAAAGAAGGAAACTTCCGCGATTTGGTCTTGAACTTGGGACCATACCTGTCACTGGCACTGCTCTTACCAATTGAGCTACCATGGATATGAACTGCCTTCCTGTTATTTTTATTTGGTAGATGATGCATTTATTCGACTATGGCTGCCACCAAATAAGTTGAACGACAGGATGACGTCATTTCTAACGCCAGCCAATAGACGTTAACGGGAAGTAAATCGCTTAGCTATTCCATGAAACATCCGCTTTCGTATTTATATTTAGTTTCTATTTGCGATTTTTCTTTTAAATAGGTAAATGAAATTAATATATGATATTAATAAATTAATAAATTAAAAAATGACGCAGAATAGTCGACTTGAATGCAATTTGTTTTATATTATGACTTTTTATAGGCTTTTCACGTTTCGACGATATCTCCACCATTACTATAGTAGAACAATTTCATCATGAGTAAAATCCAGACAAAGCATATTGATGAGATGACTTACTGCGCATGTCAAAAAGATCGTTCAACTTACGTGGCAGCAGCTATAGCGTGACCACCGAGAGAGAAGGCCTCCGAAATGAAACTGAATACATTGTTACATCATCATAGATAGTGCAAATTCAGGGCTTACTATTGGCAGAATTACGAATAACAGTGCACTATCTATGTGATGCAACAATGTATTCAGTTTCATTGCGGAGGCCTTCTCTCTCGGTGGTCACGGCTATAGGCGACCTCAAAAACAACTAATTTATTTAAAATTCAACAATGTCCATTTTGCAATTCAAAGGTTATAGAGCTTATTCATCAGAGTGACGTCGTTCCGCAGCAACCAATCACAGCGTGAAACTAGTATACAACATGGTGGCAGTAGCTTCAGCTGCCAATCAACGGCGGAGCTGAAGCTGCTGCCGCCAATCAAAGTCGGAGCTGAAGCTGCTGCCGCCATATTGTAAGGCTCATGAATAAGCTCTATATTAAAATAATTAACTAGCATGAATTTTCATCCTCTTGAATCTCATCAGTATTTACAGCTGAAAAATTTTTAAATTTCTTAATATGAAATTATTTTTTAAATTTTAAACAATAGTTTTCTATTCATTGTTAATGTATTTTGGTTATATTGTTACTAGCTGATACGCCAACGCCTCCTAAAGATAAGGCCTGAGCCGTAACCACCGAGAGAGAAGGTCTCTGCGATGAAACTTAATATATTGTTACATCATCATAAATAGAGCATTGTTATTCGTATAATAATATTTTTGTTAATAATACCAATAATATGCCCTGAAATGCGATTAAACTTATCTTCGGATGATGATGTAACAATGTCTGACGTTTTCGTACTCATGCGTAACCATCGAGAGAGAAGGCCTCTGCGATGAAATAAACCATAAATTTGCCCTAACTATGATGATGTAACAATGTATTACTTTTCATCGCAGAGGCCTTCTCTCTCGGTGGTTACGCCTGAGCACGAAAACGTCAGACATTGTTACATCATCATCCGAAGATACGTTTAATCGCATTTCAGGCAGTGACGGCTCGTCCATAGGCACTGCGGCACTGCAGCACCCCCAGTTTCACTTTCGATATCGATAAAATTCAATATAATGTGTCTTTTTTTTTAATACTATTCTTATACATGTATATTACATGATCCTTAAGCTTAATGTCACTAGTTATTCTCTAGTTCGTGAAAAAATTAAAATTTTCTGATGCAGCACCCCCAGAAATTTTAGCTACGAGCCGCCACTGATTTCAGGGCATATTATTGGTATTAGAGAGTTTAAGTTATACGTTAACGTGAAACGCCAGTGACGTTTCAGTACGTGAACGACGTTGCAGAAACGTCACTTCCGCATAAAATCTTCACGTTGACGAGTAGAGTTCACGGAGCTTCGGCTAAGGTCAAAAACCCTCACCGGTGAGAGAATGATGACGTAATATCTCACTGGGCTAACCGTCTTTTTCTCGGTGAGGACGGTGAGACTAACCGGTTAGGCATAGCAGCACTAACTGGCGTTTCTGACCGCGTTAAAATGACGTCACAGTTTTCTCACCGGAATTTCTGACCGACCAAACGCTAACTCTTCTCACCGGTGAGAGTTTTTGACCTTAGCCTTTTGTGTAAGACGCGAGTGACGTTTCCATTCATAGTCTATAACAATGATCTGTGCTTTCTTCTATGTTTGTGTTTGTGTATTTTCATCGTCATCCTTTCATCCCATTCAGCTAGTCTCCTGGAAGTGGGAGATGCGAGCTGGAAGTCCAAGGAAGTCCAATAATATTTCAGTAACTTAAATTGGTTCTGTACGTGACCACCGAGAGAGAAGGCCTCTGCGATGAAACGTAATACATTGTTACATCATCACAGATAGTGCATTGTTATTCGTATTTCAACCAATAATAAGTCCTGAATTAGCACTATCTATGATGATGTTGTAACACCCCACGGATTTTCCAAACGCGCGCGGGAATTTTATGGTGTGTTTTATTTTTATTTATTTTATTTCACGAGATCATGACGATGATCTACAACGATAGCAGTTTTATTTTGCGATCTGAGACCCCGAGATTCCAAGGTGTCCCAGTTGCGAAGATCGTTATTATACTAGTGCGGAATTAAATACTATAAAGTTATTCAAAGTGAACTGAAACGAAAGGGTTATGTAAAGATTGACTTAAAAGAAATATGCTGCGAATGTACCCTTGAAGTGCGAGGAAAAATATTGTTGTGAATAAACAAAAGAAAAGTTCACGGATTGTTACGACATACAATGGGCTCGCGATGTGTTGACGTCGTGAGTGATAAGAGATATTTGTTTTTGTTGATTCGTTGCTCGGAGACGGAAGAGAAGAGGTAGAATTGAGGAGTGAAAAAAAAAAATGGAATGAGATGAATGGCGCCGAGTATAAAAGGCCTGTTCAGCTCGTCCAAGTCGCCTTTTGGGGTATTAATGACCTCTTAATACAGGGATTAACGAGATTTAGAGATCCCATCAGAAGATGAAAGTTTCTAAACTTTCCTAAGACATATCAATAGTACGATAATGATGTCAATCCGAAAACTTAGTAAAAGTGAACTCAAGGACCAAAAGTAAATATGATGGTAGTCCTCAAGAGATGCAACTGAAGTTCGAGCAAGAAGATGATTTACTGGAAATATCGAACATAGACAAAAATCCGATAAGGTGGTAGTCATTTTGGCCATAAGCTTTGTAATGGAAATATTCTGCCGAATGTCTTTTGATTTTGCTTAGGTATATGGAGAACAGTCCGCAACTACAGCGCAAGAAAATTTGGAAGGGCTGAAATCCAAAACAAGCTACCTGCGCAATGTATGGGCACAAAGACGTTATTAAAAATACCGAAAAGGCCTTGTTCTACAAGAATTATGAAGTCGGATCGAAGCTTCTCAGAAAAAATGACAGAACAAACCAAAGATGTAGGTAATTGTTCGGCGGGTCCAACCTGTACTAACATTATTAATCTTGACCTGTAATTAAATAAAACTCCCTACCCTCTGACTTACCTGCGTTTCCCCCCGTCGACTTACCTTGCGGCAGATAGCAAAGTAATTAGCGAGCCAAAGTTCATGACAAAGAACTTACCTAAAAATCACCTGGAAAGTCGTCTATAACAGTAGGAGATACTCTGATGAGACCTGCACACCGCGACAAAGAATAAAATTATCTTACCTGGAGAATACAAAAAGGAGACGTAACTCTGCTGACAATTGAGTAGTTTTTGTGATTTTAAAAGGAAGATGCATGCGGGATTGATTTCTGAACGAACTATTATATGACTTAACCTAAAGATTTGAATATAAGACATTGTTTGTTTTGTTCGAAACATATATTTGTATTAAGATATATATTCTAATACAATTTTTTTTTATTTTCGAACGAAACTGTACGCAAACGGCATGTTCGACTTCCTCTAAAAATTGTATAAAAGAACCCAGGGGCAACAAGAAGACAAGATAGTATGTAATACATTAAGATTTAAAGTGTAAGGTCAACGGCCATCTTTGTAGAATCGAATAGGTCAGAAGACGGTAATCAATGTTAAAAAGAAAAGTTTAAAAGAGAATTACCTATCAAAAATAAACCCCTAAAATATACGAGCGGATTTAAGAATTCTGTATCGAATGGAGAATAAAGTACAGTTTTGTTTCTCGAAAGGTGGTATTCGGAGTTTTATTAAATAAAAATGTCTTAGCTCAAGGGTTAAATAGGTTATTGTTTGACCTAACTTACACTAGAACTAGTCTGTTTCTATTTAATGCAGCGACTATGTAAAGAGAGAATAAATCTGCTTTTTATTGTACTGTGCGTTGCCCAGAATAGGAGCGTTACAATGTAACAATGTATTAAATTTCAATGCGGAGGCCTTCTCTCTCGGTGGTCACGTTCTGTAGCGCCTTAACATAACTAAAAATACTGCACATTTAAATGTACAAATAGTACATTAAAATAAATCCATAAAGCAAGCCATGTTTCTTTACTTTCATAAAATAATATGAATGAGTAGTGCGTAAATTCATATAACTTTTTAATGTTAGAAAATTTATTATTAAAATATTTTAATATTTCAATAAAAAATATTATCATAAATAACATCTTAAATAAAATTTTAAATATTGTAAAACATTTCAATTTTCGTCTTAAAAATTATATGTTGAGAATTCTTTTCAAGGTTTTTATCTTTCGAATATTATTATATTCCCTCATTATGGAGGTAATAAATGTATTATTATTATTATTATTATTATTATTATTATTATTTTATTTATTTATTTATTTATTTATTTATTAGTACTGATAATCCAATACGTCAATCCAGGGGGTCTACGACAATTGGGTGGATGACGATTCGGTGGACGACAATTGGGTGAACGTCATTTCGGTGGACGCGACAATTCGGTGAACGTCATTTCGGTGGACGCGAC
>JAHWFO010091491.1:10767-21434 GCA_023313115.1 Rhysida immarginata
TTCGGTGGACGCGACAATTCGGTGAACGTCATTTCGGTGGACGCGACAATTCGGTGGACGTCAATTCGGTGGACGCGACAATTCGGTGGACGTCAATTCGGTGGACGCGACAATTCGGTGAATGTCAGTTGGGTGGACGACAATTCGGTGGAAATGCAAATTCGATCGAGATTTTTAAATCCCCAAAGAATTTGAGTATTTAACTCGTTGTTTGTGTAAGGTTTTGAGAATTAATTAGCTAGAATTTGAATATTCAGATTATTTATGCAAATGAACTATTTTATTATTCGCGTTCAGGATTGTCTATTTAGATTCAGAAATTAAGAGTTTATATAAAGTTTAGAAGAGTTTTTATGCAGAGAAAGAATTAAATAAAGTATTAATTGTTTTAAATATTTTTTATGCGTAGGTGTAAGGATTTGTTATGGAGCCACGTTTTAAGGTTTGTCAGAGGGAGAAAGTAAGAGTCAGTTTACACAGCTTGTTTTGATCGTTAGAATCATATTCAAGGATAGATATTATATGGGCAGTGTAGGACAAATGAATTGGAAACCGGATGAACGGATAGAAAGCAAGAAAGATGAATGTAAGGATTGAACTTTGGATCTTGAAGAGAGGAAAGAAACAGGGAATGATCACGTGGATGCCGATGTTTGATTGGCTATCGAACATCGAAATTGTTAGTTCTGAGATGCTAAGAAAAAGAGTTTAGTCAGTAGCAATGTAACGATTCCCGTAGCCAAGTGTGCGGCGAACAACTCATAAATTTTTATATTAATTCGGCCTACATCTGGTAATCTTAGGATTCCAGATGGGAAGTTTAAAATTGTAGTATTAATCCAGTTTGCGTTGTAGTTTAATGAAAATGTAACCGTCAGATTGAAATTTAGTTAGCTCGCGTTATCGAGGTGTTTTTGAAGAGTTTCTATCGAGCTGAGAACCAGCGTCATCAATTCCAATAATTTCATGGTTTGCGAGGGATGTTGCAAGAATGTGTACCGAGCCCCGTGGAGTACCCAGATCCAGTACAAGAAGCCAGAGACGATCTTCCTGTGAGCCACTCCGTTGGACGAGGACGACCCCCCCTCCCGCCAAGCTGTTGTAGCAGAGAGGACGAGAGAGATCCAAGAGCGGACAGATTGAGAAGACACGGTAGCCCATTTCCAATTTAATGTCTCAATGGCCAATTCTTTAATTCCTCACATGATTTCATTCTTTCTATTTTATATATTACATCCATATTTTGGGAAGGATTATTCTATCAAACAGTGGGAAGGACAATTATAACGTAACTTAGAACAGTCATATAATACGTAAAAAACCCTGATTAACTTAATCTAAATTCCGTATTTTATCCAGTTAATTGTTTAATTGTATTTATTAAAGTCTTACGTTCAGATCTTTATTCAGTAACAATATAGCAGATTGCTCAGTCAGTAGTTTACATTCATTATTATTTCGGAGCTATTAAAGCCATATTTGTATTTCACATTCCGAGAGAAATAGAACTATTTATAATTAGAGTTCCTGTTGAACATTGTTATCTCTAGATATTTCTAAATTCAGTATAACCCGAATTTCCTTGAGATATAAATTGTATAATCGAATAATTGAGAATTACATTCATACCTAATTTACATATTACTATTGCTAATATATCATTATTGTTATATCAAGAACTTCTGATCATTGTCATATAAGTTTAGTCTAAAGGAATCCTTAATTGATAATCATTCTGTTGTATGCCACATAATTTAATTACTAAGTTATTATTTGGAATTATGATTACTCATTGAAACGTATAATTAGTCATATTGCCACAAGTCATTTCTTAATTACAAATTGTATCATTTTATTTGAATCTTAATTAGAGCTTGACTAAGTTGAAATTCATATCCTGAATTATTATTATCATTTGCATTACCTTCCATACAAAATTGTTTTATATACATTTGTTGAATATTGAATAAACATTATATGTTAAATTGTTAAGTCAGTCTAAGTGCCTATTCTTTCCTCCAGGCCGGGCCTGTTTAAGCGGAGGTATCTTTAATGTAAGTGGGATAAACCCTAAATTATCATAAACACTTTGTGGAAAGTATAATCCACTGGCGCAGTCTTTTACCTAACATAATTATAATAAATTACTCGACCATAATTCTATGAATATTATCCCCAGGAAACCTACATTAAAATTGGCGCAGTGCGACAGGATATCAGGATATTATAGACCCATTTTCCTACTAAATTGACGCAGAATAGCAGGATATCAAGATATTGTAGCGATTTAATTAGGCATATTCAAATAAGAGTATTTACATAGGCATAATAGTTGCATTAATTACATGCCTACATTTGTGAAGTAATTATTAAAGCAAAACTAAGACCTGAGACGAAAGAAAGGCACTATTGGTAAATTATTATTTTAGAGATAAGCTAACAAAATAAGTCAAGATGAATCAAGCCCCTGTGTTGCAGTCATTTGCGCTAGCAGGCGAAATAAAGCCATATGATGGATCTACGGATCCAGAGGAATTTTTTTTGCGAATAGATGAAATTGGAAAAGTAATGAATTGGGGAGCGGAAACTAGATATAATGTTGCTAAAATTAAGCTAACAGGGGACGCACATTTCTATTGTAGGGAAGATGGAGAGATGAAATCAGTAAATACTTATGAAGCATTGAGAAAAGCATTGAAAGAGCGATTTGGAAAGGAGTTGAGAGGAGAAAATGAAAGATTATTTAGAGAATGTAAACAAGGTGTACAAGAATCAGTCCGCCAGTATGCAACACGGTTACAGAGTCTAGGAAATAAAACAATGCATAAGGTAGTAGGAGAGGGAGCGCTAGTAGAAATAAAGCGTGCATATGCTCAAGAAATCTTAGATGAAAAAATATTAGAGCATTTTGTGGAAGGATTGTTGCCACCAGTAAGAAGAGTCGTTATGTTTAAGAAACCAGAGAATTTGAAACAAGCAATAGAACAAGCGGAGGAAGAAGAGGAAATTGTTAAGAAATGGGGTTTAGAAGGTTATGTTTTCCATTCAGTTGAGAAAGAAACCATTGTGTCATTGAGCCCAGAAGTAGAGGAACAAATTAGTCGGCGTATAGAGGACAGATTGCGTAGAAAAGAAAGCACGAATACCTACCGAGAGCGCACTGTAAGCGAAAGAAGGCCGAGCGAGTATTACCGACCGCCCGCACGGAGAAATCCGCCGCATTTAGGCCGAGGTTCGACCGCAGAGCGAGGGCGAGGCATGCGAAGAAAGCGTGTAGAGATCATCTGCTATAATTGCCATTTAAAAGGGCATAAAAGAAAGGATTGCGTAAATAAAGCGTTTCACAGAGTAAACTGTTATTATTGTTCAAAAGAAGGGCATTCGATCCGTTATTGCAAGGAAAGGTTACAAAAAGGGCAAAAAAGGGGAAACAAATTAACAAAGGCGACTCAGACACACGAGCGTGCGATCAGCCCCCCTCCCCAAGGAAAGGAAGAGAAGGAAACAGATGTAGGAGAAACGTTACAAATGGCACATATTTCGGAGGATCCCGGAGAATTAATGATTGAAGGCACATTGGGAGAGGTGAAAGTAAAATTCCTGGTTGATAGTGGAGCAAAGGTTACTCTATTAGGTGAGGATATAGTACAGAAAATTGTTGAATTGGGATATAAAGTTACCGAGGTTAGAGAACCCGCTATAAAATTGGTTGGAGTAACGGGGCATAACTTCCCCACTACTGGAATATATTCAATTAAATTCAAATTTGGTAACAAAAAGTATGTGTTAAAATGTTACATTTGGCAAAGAAGAAAAGAAATACCGTATCAAGCTATATTAGGCAGAGATGCACTCTCCAAATACGGATTTGTCATCAATTTTCACGATAGATTGTTACAGGCGATAGATACGGACATCCCATTCGTGGGCATCCAACCGAGAATAGACTGTAGGGCTGGCGCCTCGGAAATTACAAACATCAGAGCATTTATGGATACCGTTCCTGTTCGTAGTAAAAGCAAAATTTCCATTCCCCCTTATTCAGAGTCTGTTTGTGAAGGCAGGTTGGCGAGTCAGGAGTATAAAGAGCGCATAGGAGTGTTGGAGCCAAAAGATCTTTCAGAGTCAGGGTTGTTAGCAGCAAAGGTGCTAGTCAAAGTATCGCAAAGGGATACGATTCCAATTCGAATATTAAATTATTCAGGAGAGACCATTACAATACCGGCAGATAAAACCATTGGGCATCTGAGCGAGGCAGAGGAGGAGAAGGTGGAACTAAGTTCTTCCATAGAAGAAGGAAAAGAAACTAAATTAACAAAAAGAGAATTTTTGAAATTATTCCATTTAGAGCATTTAACACCTGACAAAAGAATACCATTGGAAAACCTGTTGTATGAATTTAATGGGGCATTCTCGCATCATGAGTGGGACCTGGGATGCTGTAAGATCGAACACCACAGGATTGATACTGGGTCATCCCCCCCTGTAGCTCAGCCCCCATACAGAATTCCTTATTCACAGAGAGGTATCATGAAGGAAATGATAGATAACTTGTTAAAACATCAGGTCATTGAACCCAGCTCTAGCCCTTGGAATGCACCAGCTTTATTAGTAAAGAAAAAGGATGGGTCTTATCGATTCGTTGTAGACTATCGTAGATTGAACAAGGTTACAACTGTTGATTCATTTCCTTTACCCAATGTGAACGAAACTTTGAGTCAGCTAGGAAAGGCGAAATATTTCAGTGTATTAGATGCGAATCAAGGCTATTTTCAACTGGAAATTAGTGATTCCGCCAAAACATCGTTCAGTACCCCGGACGCGAAATTTCAGTTTAAGCGATTGCCTATGGGTTTAAACAATTCACCAGCGCTATGGCAAAGAGCCGCCAATTTCATAGTCAGAGGTCTACAGGACCGTATTCTCTGTTACTTAGATGACTTCATTACATTTAATGAGACATTCGCTGAACATTTAGACAGTTTAAAGATGTTGTTTATAAGGTTACAGGAAGCGAATCTCAAACTCAAACCTCGTAAGTGTCAATTTCTCAATGACGAAGTTAAATTCTTAGGTCATGTTGTCTCAGAGCATGGTATTGCTCCCGATCCAGAGAAAATCACAGCAGTAAAAAATTTTCCAAGGCCGAAAACCGTTAAAGAAATTCAATCTTTTCTAGGATTGGCAAATTATTACCGCAGGCATGTGAAATCATTCAGTGCCATTGCAAAGCCATTAACTGAATTAACTAAATTAGACACACCTTTCATTTGGTCCGATGAAGTAGAGAAAGCATTCCTAAACCTTAAGCAACTCTTAGTTTCAGCACCAATATTAAAGAGTCCGGATTTTTCTAAACCATTTATAGTCGCAACAGATGCTAGCTCGTATGCGTTAGGTGCAGTATTATCCCAGCGCTTCGATGGAAAGGAACACCCTATTGCGTACTGCAGTCGTTTGTTAAAAAAGAGTGAACTGAATTACTCGGTGATCGAAAAAGAATGCTTGGGAGTAGTGTATGCCGTTAAGCAATTTAGAGTGTACTTGTACGGAAATAGATTCACATTACAAACTGATCATCGTCCTCTTTCGTGGCTATTCAATCTCAGAGACCCGACTTCGAAACTTGCCCGCTGGGCGTTGTCGTTATCCGAATTTAATTTTGATATTATACACAAACCCGGCATTAAAAACACAAATGCCGATGGCCTCTCACGAGTTCCTATCTCAGCAGTGGCAGAATACGAGCCGCTGATATGTAAGCAGGAAATAGCCAGGGAACAGCAGTTAGAGAAGGAGTGGAGAGGGATTCGAGACTATTTCAAGGGCATTGGCGTGAAACCATCCCCTCCCGATTGGCCGGACAAGGAAGAAAACTTTTTCATGGATGATGAAGACGTATTGTACCATATAAAAAGATCACAAGATGGAAAGGAGATTTGGGAACAAGTTGTCATTCCGAATAGTTTAAGAAACCATGTTTTGTATCTTTTTCACGATATTCCATCCAGTGGACACATCAGATCAAAGAAAATGCGAGTCAAAATTGACAAACAATATTATTGGCCAACTATGCGAGCAGATATTCAGAAATATTGTGCTGAATGTGAAAGTTGTCAGCTTCATGCAGCTCGACCTAAACGTAAGGAACAGCCGTTACAAAGTTTTCCACCAGTGAAACATCCATTCTACCGTATAGCCGCCGACATTCTGGGGCCGATTACCACCTCTTATGAAGGTTATAAATACATTTTAGTGGTCACAGACCATTATTCGAGATATTCGGAAGCTGTTCCATTGATGGATCAAACTGCGAAAACAGTGGCTAAAGCATTAGTCACCAGTGTTTTTAATCGTCATTCCATTCCAATCCAATTGTTGACCGACCGAGGGTCCAACTTTACTTCTGAACTTTTACGAGAAGTTTGCAAGATTTTGGGTATTAAAAAACTGTTCACCACAGCGTATCATCCCGCCGGAAACGGAATTGTCGAAAGACTGAACAAGGTTTTGATACAGATGATACGTCACTACGTAGAAAAAAGTCAAAGAGACTGGCCAGAATGGCTGTCGTTCTGTATGTTTGCGTATAACTCCAGTCCACACTCGTCATTAGGAGAAAGCCCATTTCTATTATTTTATGGGAGAGATCCCATCCTCCCGGGTGATATCATCACCGCACCGAGAAGACCGTATTATGGCGTTGACAAAAATTATGGATGCGAAGTGGAAGCCCGCATCAAGAATGCGTTCGATCTTGTGGACAAAATTCGAGAAGAACAGGAGGTGAAAAGGAAAACATATCACGACAGGCGTCACAAGCCTTATTCCTTTAAGGTAGACGACCTCGTCTATTTAGCGGTCCCACAGATTAAACCGGGACTGGTGAAAAAGTTACATCCTACTTATGAAGGACCCTATTTGATAGTGGACCAGTACTCCCCGGTTAATTTCCTGATCAAACATGTGAAAACGGGAAAAACTAAGGTCGTCCATGCTAATCGAATAAAGCCGAAGATAGGAGACCTGCCCCAAGAGCCACGTCGCAGGGAAAGACGAGTCCGAGCTCCAGTAGTCACGCCACCCGAGCCCCAAGCGCCGTCGACTTGTCCCGAAGAGGATTCGTTCCTACCGCCCCATGCGATGCCAGCAGCCGAGCCGAATGTGGAGCCAACGAGGCCACCACCCGTCCCAGGAGGAAGCAACGAGACCGGGAGAGCAGTAAATGCACCCCCCTCCCATCCGTATATGTTGCGTTCGAGAGGAAGCGTTCCCGAAGTGCCTTGGGTTTTGCCGTCCGTTCAAGATAAAAGAACCACTGAAATATTCGAAAGAAACCCACCCGGAGATGACGCTAACGTCATAGACGAATTATGGAGACTACCAGCAGCCGTGGAAAGGGAAGAAGTTCGTCTGAACGAAGACAACCGCGTGCCGAGCTCCGGCGAACGCCATAAAGTCGCCGCCCTGATAGAAACCCTTTCCGCCCCAGCCTCTACGGAGACTGTTGGTACCCCTCCCCTCTCAGAACTTATCTGTAGGATAATTAGAGCCATAGTCTGCGAACATTTAGGTTTTACCCAAGGATAATGCGCAGAATAAATGAGTAGAGCAGTAATGCGTCAGAATAATAGTTGTAGTTTATTTACATTATGAGAAACTCATCTTATGATTAGCATTATTGTGGCCTTGGATTGACTTTGAATCGTATTGATTCCAGAGAGTTGAAGTTTGTGACTGTGGAATATTTGGTGATACAGATATTGTAGTATAGAAGTAATAGCAACATTTTGTGACATTAATCATTAGAAAATTAAACTGTTTAGTTAAACGTTTAAGCCGTTGCCTTCGGGAGTTGCTTGTTACCTACTACTAAGATTGGTGGGGTACAGGTGCAAACTTTTGGGAGGTAGCGACTTGGACATTGTATCATGTATAGCAATTTTTTTGAGAAGTTGAATTATAATCGATGCCCTTTTTATGGTCATCCCGAAGAAGCTGATGAATAATGTTTTTTTTTTATCAGACTAGTTTTGGCATTTAATAATGTTGCTCATGCGAGCGCGTGCGCGTCGTTATAGCTTAACAGACAATTTAGAATTAAGTTACAGTGTTGTGTCGAAAGGGTAGTTCCCGAGAAATTTTTTACGGTTGGAGCAAAATTAAGAATTACAGAATCGAGCAATCACCCAGAAACTGTGAAACGAGACAGATTGCTTTTCCGAGTGAAGAGATGTGATTCATACACCTGGAGATATAATTTTAAGGCCTTAATATACTATTAATACAGTGAATTTATGCTCAAACGAATCAATAGGGCCCGAGAGATATTTAAAATGTAGTGATCCCTCCTAGAGTGCACTGACGGGAGCGGATTAGAAGTCGTTGTAGAGAGGTCGCGAGACGTCGCCCCCCCCCCCCCTCTTCAACCCTCGTTAGACTAACAGAGTGAGAGAAGCTAACCCCGAATCAACTGAGAGAATTTTTGTTTCAGTGAGTTCTAAAGTTCGTAGGTGGGATGCGCGCCCCCACCCTCGTTCTTAAACCTTACTGTTTACACATAAAAATTATGCTAATGCATGTGTCACACTTTATCTTAGATTTATGAGAACAATCAGAAGAACCGATTGCTATAACATTTTGAAAGTATTTACATGAAACAAACACTTCATTCCTAATAGAAACGTTTATTAGTGATGGTGATATTCCTTGTGGCAGTGTATGAATAACACGTTGTTTTGTTTTCGGCTGGTCCGAGCAGAAGAACGTAATGGAAGGTCCGAACAGGAAGAGCCTCAGGAAATGACACCATCTATTGAGACCATATACCACTCAAGTTAAATTTTCTTCAGTTTTAGAGATATTTCCGATTATGAGACTAAGATAATGATTCATGTTCTAAATGGGAATTTAATGGAGAAATCCTCACTCCTCTAGAGTTAATTTGTTATTCTTATTTAAGAAACAGTTTGAAAAATTTTATTTCTTTCAAGATTTATACCCGACATTCCATTTGATAAGCTTGACCAGCTGGTGACCTAGATAATCAGAGAAAACTAAACAAACCCAGTCAACCCCTTTTTCCTTGTGAATGGAACCTGTCTTAACTATTGTTCCCGGATTAGCACTGAAAGGAGAATCTAACTTCCTCGAATAAAGAAATAAATAAAGAGAAATTTTATCAGAAGTAGACATTTTACACGCATGATAAATCGAACAAGATTATAACGATGTTTACAGTTTATCCCAGACAATATATAAGTAATCGATGCACACTTAAGATATGTGATACATCTTTTTAAGTTGATATTTTGATCTTAGAGCTGATTCTTTTGTTAAATTGTGGGTTAGCCTATCTACTCTCTAGCTTAATAATAAGTAAACGTCACCCCCTTGCTCACTACAGATGACAAGACGGGATGGCGGGTGCTTAGCTATTAATGTGTTATTGTTGTGCTTGAGCTATTGACCAAGAGTTGTTTAAGAGCTCCGAACCCCCCCTTCCTCGACACAATACCGATTTTTGCGCGCGAACACATTTATATGAAATTCAGAATTAGTAAAAGGTTACACGCACTTATTTATCCATTTATTTATTATTTTGAATAGACAGAAATTCAGTACCAAACATTTATAAGGGTTCACATATAATTCAACATTACATATGGGAATACAACATTTACTCCATTAATTATCTATTCTTCTTCTATTCTTTAATAAAATATTTTAAAATTGGCCGAGACAATTGGAATGGGTTGGCTTACAGGTGACAACGCCATGGAGCCAGGAAGGACCTCTGGAGCCAGACGACACCAGACACCAGCTGACGTGGAGGCCACCACTCTCTCAACGCAGACGGTTCCAGTGAAGGCCACTTCCCCATTCCAATGCAGAAATCGGAGATCCAACGCGGAAGAGAAGAGACTAGAACTCTTATGAACACTTCAACAGAACTTTCCTCTCCGTGTTCCAAAAACAAGATTGTGCTACAGTGTACCAAGTACTTTATTTGTCTCTCAGTGTTTTAATTCTGTGTTTTGTTTTTTTTTGAAAAACTTTCAGTGCTTGTGTTATTGTGTGTTTTCAAGGTAAAGAACTTTCATTAAGATTTTGGACACTGAACTGTGTGTGTGCTTAAGAACTATCATTGTGGTAGTTAAAAAACTTTGAACTGTGTGTAAAACAATATTTGAACATTTGTGCACATATCTTCGTTATAAAGGCCTATAAAAAAAAAATTTTTTATCATATCATGATATCTTTAGGTAATATTAAGTAGTATTGAACAGTTATTTTATTGGTACCACTTAGATACTTTTATGACCATTTTGATTCTTGTTTGTCTTTTATATTGATTTATTAGTATACTAACCCAATTTTATAATCTATATATCTTTGATTACGAGAAAATGATTGCTTGGTGACCAGTACATTTATGCACTATATTAACTGATTTCTTGTTTGAATTTTACAAGTTGCCATTTGAGATGTAGGCTTGCCGGCGTCGACTCGATCTGTCCCGCTTCATCAGTGGAAGATGCTGCAGAGATGCAAGACCCCTGAGGAGTTCAGGTAACAGTACCGCCTCGGGGCGAGGCTTTTCTTGCAGGGGGAGGTATTTGTAAGGTTTTGAGAATTAATTAGCTAGAATTTGAATATTCAGATTA
>JAHWFO010091492.1:847-13460 GCA_023313115.1 Rhysida immarginata
AAAAATAGTTCCAAAATTTATCACTAGATGGCGCTGTAAGCGGCATATTATGCCTAGGAGGATTTGTACTATGCAAATTGAAAGATACGCATGCGCATGAGACATTGCATGTGTTATAAAAACGCAGGCCTCATGGCGTTCTCGTCATATTTCAATTCAAAATGTCACTTCTAGCTGAATCCGCTTCCGTTATGCCGCTTACAACGCCATCTAGTGATAAATTTTGGAACTATTTTTTTCTTATCCCATATCAAATGCCCCTTCTTCAAGAATGCTCAGTCCAAATTTGAAGTCATTCGGACTCATGGTTGTTTTTTTATAGCATTTTTACAAAGGGACTTTAATTATAATCACCTTGTATAATAAAATACTTCAAATACAAAGAAACGAAAAGATAAACTTAAGACTCCGTTATCGGCGTGTGAAAGAATTATTAATCAGCTATTCTCATGTTTAGCCATGCACTTAGCATCATCTTCACTCACTTTCGGCCATGACAGTTCTGGGCATGGAGCTTCCCAATTTGCTTCAATTGCTTCGGAGTCTATCTTTAATGTACGTCATTGGATCTTACCATCGGTGTCTGAGCAACAATCCAAACTTCATTGTTTCCAACAAACACTGATCATTAAAATCCAAGATGGAGACAATAAAGATTAGATTGTTGCTCAGACGGCGATCGTCAGGTGCCTTTTGACGTAGCCAACGAGAAAGACAGGCCCCGGCCAGCATCACCTAGAAAGAAGGCCTGATAACGGAAACGTCATACATGTTACTTCACCATGTTCTCTAATGGGGTCTACGACAATTGGGTGGGTGACAATTCTATGGATGATAATTGGGTAAACGACAATTCGGTGGACGCAACAATTAGGTGAACGTCAATTCGGTGGACGCGACAATTCGGTGGACGTCAATTGGGTGGACGACAATTCGGTGAACGTCAATTGGGTGGACGACAATTCGGTGGAAGTGCAAATTCGATCGAGATTTTTAAATCATGGAAGAATTTTAGATATTTAACTCGTTGTTTGTTTATAATTGACACATCTTTATTGCAATTACAAAGCAACTTGCTTCATTCATTTTAGGTCGAATTCACTTTATATGCGGGAATCTTTTTTATTATTTATTAGCTTACATTTTGTCCATGTAAATCATTTGTAAAAAGTGTAACATTTTCTATTTTGTTTTATTGCTAAGAGTTCCATTATTCAATTAAGGGATCACTCTTTCAACCTAAAAATTAAATGAACTCGACCCTCTGTTCTCTCCAACTACCTTTTTTATATTAAACCAGACTGAGGTGAGTGTCACCGTGCTATAATAATGTCAAATAACAGATTTATCTACCCAATTCCTGTTGTGCCTATTTTAACGAGCTTAAGTAGTAATTTAAGGATTACAGTATTTTTATGTTACATAGTGATTTAATAAATCAAAAAATTACAAGTCAGGCAACCGAAATGCCCAGGACCGATAGGATTTTAAAGAAATCGAGAACAAAAAATAAAGCATTTGATTTCTAAAGAAGCTTTTCATTGTTATGAATTAAATGAGGTCGCTAAGGAAGCCTATGGTTGCTAAGCAAGGCTTACTTCTAAGGGAAACGTATAGTTCAGACTGAATTAAACTATCTGAAAAGTTAAATGGAGAAAGTAGCATTTCTCTGTAGATTAGAACATATACGAATCCTTTAATTTATTAGCATTCCTATTAAATTATCTTTCTTCAAAAACAATTGCTAACGCATTTCTGTGTAAGCATGTATCATTGAAGAGATGAATAGCTACTAGCTATTGTTAAAATTTGCCTAGCACAAACTAACTATTGATAATATAAGATGTAAGTAGTTACATGCCATATCTTAGCAGTGAAAGTTTCCAATAGTTTCATAATGGTATCATTAAAACACGAATCAGGGAACCGATTTCAATTATCATTCATTTTATGTTATATTCATTCATGACACGTCATTGCAAGTTGTTTGATATATATTACATTGCATATTTTATCATTGAAAGTTCTAATGAACCATAATGGTTTCACAAAAACCAGGTACCTTGGAACCAATTTCGACTATCATTAATTTTACGTTATATTCATTCATGACACATCATTCCAAATCTTTTGATATATTACATGCCATATTTTAGCATTGAAAATTCCAATGAACCATAATGGGTTCACGAAAAGCAGGTACCTTTTCACTGATTTCAGCAATTAATAAATTTATGTTATATTCATTCATGGCACATCATACCAAGTCGTTTGATATATTACGTGCCATATTTTAGCATAGAACGTTCCAATGAACCATAATGGGTCAATGAAAAGCAGGTACCTTTGAACCAATTTCGACTATCATTCATTTTACGTGATATTCATGCATGGCACATCATTCCAAATTGCTTTTTATACAGGTTTTTTTCCATACTTGTTTCATGAAACCACATACCATTGAACCTATGTCGACTGTCATTAATTTTACGTTAATATTCAATCATGACATTTTTATTCAAGATGTTTGATATAATACATGCCATATCTTAGCATTGAAACTTTCCAGTGAACCATAACTGTACCACTAAACCACATACCCTTGAACTAGTTTTGACTGATATAGACCATCAAGGAAGACGGTTACGTGTCTGCAGTTAATTCTCTGCTTTAGCTATAGAATCTTAAAGGGAGAACAGCATTTGGCAATGCACAGTCCATTTATACATGGAATTGTATAGTGAAAAATGTGGTCCCCTATATTATTTTTGACCTTATGAACCGGAAGTAGTTGACCGATTTTTCCACCAACGAACTTGGTCTTCTGATTTCCTTAAGTTGTCAAACTGCGAAAACGGAAATTGAAAATTCGGAAGCGTTCGAAAGCTAGAGCATCAACAGACAGACGGACAGGCGGACGCACATTTTGAAAACATAAGTACCTATCGGTCCTAAAAAGAAACAAGAAAGATTTTCAAATATGCTTAAAAGAAGAATATAAATATTTGTTGTTTAATATTACAGTCATATTTTATATACAACAATGGCGAAAACTGCATGTCAATTTACGTATTCGATTGCAGCGTTCACACGAAACTTTCCAAACACGCGCGAAATGAGAAATGAAATGCTTGCACGTCTAAATGTTCTAAACTACTTCGCATATGTTCTTTCCACCGCTAGAGCTATTCATCCATTACTCAAAGTTACCATTCATCCATTCTTAATCATTGTTGCAAAGCACTGTCGGAAAAAATCTTGTGAGCATTTTAAGGAGCTTTACCTGTGGCGAAGACGTGATTTTAAATTTCAATATTTCCCTTTTACTTGCATTTGGTTTAAATGAACAATAGAAATACCTTTGATTCTATCCACACTCACATCATTTTTAACTACAGGCCTAACTTTAATTAGCTATTTTTAACAATAGGCCTAATATTAATTAGCCATTTTTAACAATAGGCCTAACATTAATTAGCGATTTTTAACAATAGGCCTAACATTAATTAACCATTTTTAACAATAGGCCTAAAATTAATGAGCCATTTTAACAATCGCCTTAACATTACTTAGTTACTTGTTACAATAGGCCCAACAACACTAAATTTTAAAACAAAATGAGCACTTGCATCGACAAAGCTTCATAATGGGCACGTGCTC
Source organism: Rhysida immarginata (assembly GCA_023313115.1). Taxonomy (NCBI): domain Eukaryota; kingdom Metazoa; phylum Arthropoda; class Chilopoda; order Scolopendromorpha; family Scolopendridae; genus Rhysida; species Rhysida immarginata. The sequence goes on from JAHWFO010091492.1 coordinate 4,508, forward strand.
CAAGCTGCCATTAACAATGCTTAAGTGATAAACAGAAAGTAACACTGTATTCACTTATGACTTGTCAGTAAGAATCGATTGATATATTACATGCCATAAGTTCATATTCTTAACGTTAGTTCACGTGCCTGAAGGAGTTCACGAGAGCTCATCAAAAGTTGATATATCGCAGTTGAGTTCTTCCATTTTCCCGTTATTGTGCAAACGATGGCTGGCCGGACACATAAAGAAATTGATTATGCTTGTATTCTTATACAGGGTGTTTTTGAATTGAGTACAGATTTTTTGGGAGCTGATAGAAGAGGTCCTTAGAAGTATTTTTTGTCATATGAACATGGGGTCCCCGCAGCTCCGTTTACTTCCAATACTGCATTGAACAATCAAATGACACTGGGACGCATTGTGCGTTGGAAGGCCTTGATTATTTTATTTTTAACAATTAACACACGCAATCTACTGTAATAACTTTTAAAGTAATTGTTTGCAAAGAAATTTCAAGATGCACGTGCTTTTTGGGCCATATCTCCTACCATGCCGTCTTAACGGGCAAACATACCTTGGTTTCCTGAAAGAGGAGCTCCCTGGTCTTCTTGAAGATGTTCCACTAATGACCAGACATTTGTTGTGGTTTCACCTTAGCATTACACAAGAGCAGTTAGAGATTACCTAAATGAGACATATCCTGGTCGTTGGATTGGTCGTGGCGGACCAGTTGCTTGGCCACCGAGATCGCCAGATCTCACACCGAAGGATTTTTTTTATGGGGAAGCATAAAATCAATGGTGTACTCCGAACCCGTAGATACCGAAGAAGAATTGGTGGCTCGTGTTGTCGCGGCAAATCAAGTGTTTCCACGCGTACATCAATCCATCATAAGGCGTTGCGAATTATGCTATGAAGCAAATGGCGGACATTTCGAAACCATTACTGTAAAAGTCATACAGTAGATTGCTTGTGTTAATTGTTAAAAATAAAATAATCTAGGCTTACCAACGCACACTGCGTCCTGGTGTCATTTGATTGTTCAATGCAGTATTGTAAGTAAACAGAGCTGCGGGGACCCCATGTTCATATGACAAAAAATACTTCTAAGGACCTCTTCTATCATCTCCCAAAAACTCTGTACTCAATTCAAAAACACCCTGTAAAGCTTTAGCTAAAGCTCATAATAAGGGCTCATTTTATTTCTTTTCGGGGGTCATTTTCTCGGATGTAGCATTCGAAAATCGAAAAGAATGTCATTCTTCTTGTGGTCGTCATTCCCGTTCGAAAGGCATATTACATGCCTTATATTGCCAATAAAAAAATTTAATGGGGGGGGGGGGGTTGGGCCTCAATGGTCACGTGACTGTTAGACCGATTTCAATCACAAACTAATCAGGTGAGCTTAGGAAGGGTCTCTATCGAAGAGCGAAAGCAGAATTTGAAAAAGTTAAAGCATTCTCAGTAATCGTCGGACATACAGACGAACAGACCGACAGATGGACAGACAGACACACAAACAGATCAAAACTAATATATGCTCATTTATATATAAATTAATAAATAATACATACAGGATTCCCGAATAAAAAGTAACTTCGACATAAAATGAATGAAGCAAATTGCTTTGTAATTGCAATAAAGTTGTGTGAATTATAAACAAACAACAAGTTAAATATCTAAAATTTTTCCGTGATTTAAAAATATCGATCAAATTTTCATTTCCACCGAATTGTCGTCCACCGAATTGGCGTTCACCGAATTGTCGCGTCCACCCAATTGACGTCCACCGAATTGTCACGTCCACCCAATTGACGTCCACCGAATTGTCGCATCCACCCAATTGGCATTCACCGAATTGTCGCGTCCACTCAACTGACATTCACCGAATTGTTGCGCCCACCCAATTGACGTCCACTGAATTGTCACTTCCACCGAATTGTCGTTCACCCAACTGTCGTCCACCCAATTTTCAGGCTCCCTCTCTAACGGAAGTCACTAAATTACTATTTAATTATAAAGATCTCAAGAGATTGAGCATGTTCATCCTTACTGCTAAAAATGACATGGTCATTATCAACAATTTTAAAAATTAACGCTTGCAATTTGTTTTTCCTTTCTTTACACACATGATTGATGAGGTGTATTTTCAGTAAAGACGAATGTAGGAGAGAAGGACGGGACAAAGAACCCTTGAATACAATAAATAATAGATCTTTAATAAAAATAAATTAAATAAAGAAAAAATATGTCAGCATATTCCAGGCAAACCCAATGCACAAAATCCATTGCGTATATTTAAAAGAATTTTTTTCCATTTTTTCTGTATGAATTTTTACCGTATTATAAAGTCACTATACATTTTGGTGAAAAATCCGTTTTATTGCAGCAATTTCAGTATGCATCAACCAGATATCATACCAGGACACATTCTTAGAACATTTCAGTGTGTCCCCCTTACACATCCCGGCACAGCTCCCAGCGTTCCACCGTGGCCCGAAAAACATTGCGCAACATAGCCGGTGTAATGTCCTCCACCGCGGCTGTAGTCCGTTGTTTCAGCTGTGCAATGGTGGGTGATCTTGATCTGGTACGCTTTGGACTTGTTAAAACCCCACGCAAAGAAATTCATGGGGGTCAAATCTAGGGACTGTTAAGCTCACAGTCTTGGCGAGCCCCGACCAATCCATCTGCCTGGGAATGCGCGATTCAGGTAGTCCCGAACGGCATTAGCAAAATGGGGTGGTGCTCCATCCTGTTGGAACACAACGGTATCCAAAATCCCATCATATCCCACTGTCGAGGATATTACACCGGCTATGTTGCACAATGTTTTCCAGGCCACGGTGGAACGCTGGGAGCTGTGCCGGGATGTGCAAGGGGGACACACTGAAATGTGCTGACAATGTGTCCTGATATGATATCTGGTTGATGCATACTGGAATTGCTGCAATAAAACGGATTTTTCACCAAAATGTATAGTGACTTTATAATCACCCTGTATTTCTAAGCATTTTTATGTGTTCTTACATACAGTATATTTACATTCAGATATTGCAAAATTACATCAAACAAAGAGTCCTAGCAACGCCGGGACATATCAGCTAGTAATTAGATAATTAATTATTGCAACCCATTAAAACAGTTTAATAGCCCTTTAATATACATGTTATATTTTGGTTGAAACTTATCACTTATTACTATCTGTTGCCCGCGACTTCGTCTGCGTGAATGTTGCCTCAGATCCATAAGGTCATATGCGCGGACAATCAACATTTTGCTTAACTACTTTCATGGTAAACCAACCGATAGAGCGTTTTAATTTACTTATAGCGCCATCTGTTGTTTGTTTTGAGAACTAATGTATACCTTGACCGCATGTCAACTTATATACAACTACCAGCTTAAAAGAAGTAAGCTTAGAACTCGGCTTCTAGACAGCGTATCACGATAAATCCTACACCACTTTCTAAGTAACTTAGTTACACCTAAAACAATGCAACTGTCAAAACCGCGTTAATTTTCGTGTAGTATTTTTTGAGTGATGAGGTAACAAACAAACATACAGACAGACAGGCAAAAATTTTAAACATTATTGTGTTGGCTTCTGTTAGTATTAGTAAGAAGTGTCGCATAAGATTTTCTTAAATATTTTCTATGTATAGACACCGGACCGATTACAGTTTTATTATATATAGGTAGAGATTATACGTACTGTCCGGGACTCAAGAGAAGACCTCTGAGTTGCACAATTCCACCACTACACGACAGAAGCATTTGGGTGAGTTCATGTCTAAAAAGGTTGGACAGGGATGTTCACGGAAAGAACAAATGTATCACGGAGGGGCGGGGAGTATCTATCTATCTATCTATCTATCTATCTATCTATCTATCTATCTATCTATATATATAAAGAAGGATGTTTGTGGGTCTGTCTGTGGGTCTGTTTTTTATACAAATCTACAGTTTTATTCCGATCTTGATGAAATTTCGCATACATGACCTTCAAAGCATGAGGAAGGTCACTGTCTACCTCAGATTTCGAAAAAATAATAATTATTGATCAAAAATCGATATTCATGGTTATGGCAGGGCATATTAATGAGAAATATCGCATGACCAACAATGCAAGACAAAGTTTTTGCAACAATGGTATCAACACGCAATTCACAAACACTCTGCACGGACCAACAATATATATCTCATGACCAACAATGCAAATAAAAGTTTGTGCAACAATAGGTATCAACAATGGTTTCAACACGCAATTCACCAATAACAATGAGCTCAAAATGATGATGCAATGATAAAACAATCCTTTCCAAGAATTATAACAATGAACATAAAATGATGATGCAATTTGGATAAGTTTCAATTTGCAACAATGCATAGAATTCCTGTTATTTAGGTTTTTCTTAGAAAAGAGAGTTCTTAGTACTTAACAATTTCTTGAAAATCTTTAAAAATGATCAGTAGCTGGAGATAATGAAGAGTTAGCAGACTATTGAGAAAGAGTGGAAAGACGACAGAGAAAGCAAACCTTAAGCTCCGTGCTGTAATGAAAGGATGTTTGTGGGTTTGTCTGTATGTTTTTTATACAAATCTACAGTTGTATTCATGGTTATGGCAAGGCATATTAATGAGAAATATCTCATGACCAACAATGCAAGGCCATGTTTGTACAACAATAGGTATCAACAATGGTATCAGCACGCAATTCACAAACACACTGCATGAACCAACAATATATATCTCATGACCAACAATGCAAGGCAAAGCTTGTGCAACAATAGGCCCATTGTGTTCGCATCAACAATGGTATCAACGCGCAATTCACCAATAACAATGAGCACAGAATGATGATGTAATGTTAATGCAATCTTTCCAAGAATTATAACATTGAACATAAAATGATGATGTAATATCGATAAGTTTCAATTTGTAACAATGCATAGAATTCCTGTTATTCAGGCTTTTCTTAGAAAAGAGAGTTCTTAGTACTTAACAATTTCTTGATAATCTTTCAAAATGATCAGTAACTGGAGATAATGGAGAGTTAGCAGACTATTGAGAAAGACTGGAAAGACGACAGAGGAAGCACTCCTTTAGCTCCGTGATGTATTGAGCAAATGGGAAGCAAGTAAATAGAAGAATCGGCGACTGCTAGACTGCACAAAGTGATGAATGGCCAAGTTTTGCTTCAACACATCGAGAGAAGAGTGGAAATTGCAACAACACTAAGTATACATCTGAGGTAAGATTACGTGAGTAAGAAATTATTTAGACTAGCAGTGGCATCCTTGGAGAGGTCCAGCACCATTGTGAGCCTTTAAAAAGATTTTTTTCGGATTTTCATTAAGAATTTTTACTGTATTAATTCTAAGCATTTTCATGTGTTTATTTTTAAGATATTGCAATATTTAATTTAATTTTTTGAGATTGTTCTGTTTACATCCAAGTGTAATTATCCCGGGCAACGCCGGGTACCTTTGCTAGTATAAAATAATTTTTGATTTTCTTGTTAAACAATTTTGTTATTTTTCTGACCTCAAAATGGAGAAAAGACCTCAAAAAAAAAGAAAGTAAATCACAACTATCACTCAGTTTTATGAATTACATGTAACTTATTGTCTAAACCCATTACTGAATATCATTTTCATGTTTGTAGTTTTATTTAACACGTTTTCTTGAACTGCGCGTGGAGTTAAAATCGCTCGCAATATTTACAAAGTTATTTCTTGTTTACCACCACCATTGAAAATTGACTTCGCTTGATTTTCTTTGCAAACATTCTGACATAATTGTAGCGTCTGCCCCGCGTGTGGTGACCTAGGGTTCGACCAATGGCAGCGGCCTACCACGCGGGAGTAAGACGGCTAGGGTTGTTGGACTTGGTAAGTATGTAATAACACAGACTGGGTGGTTAAACAAGAAAGCAAATTTTAATGGTAGTTCAAACAAGAAATTTCCAAATATTACCGATTCATTTGCATATATTTCAGGTGATTAGCAAAGTAAACGCGCGCAGGCCCTTTATAATTAATCCAAAATAATTAATCAACTCGTAAGAATCAAAATTCATTGCAGGTTGCATTATACGTTGGCGTCCAGCACAACAGTATATACTCCAGGCCGTTTCAGGGGTGTGCCGCTATTCTACTCAAACATGAAGGCACTTTTATGGAGCAGGACCTTTCCATACTCCTGCTAACCCGCTTTCGCAAGTTTTCCAGCACTACTGACTACAGAGTTAAAACCACTAATTGTATGGTGCGCCGAGTTTCAGATTATGGGCAACTTTGGGCTTCACATACCGAACAAAACCAACGTATGAACACGTTGTGTGCACCTTTTGTAAGGAAATGAACCAGGGAGGAGCACCTTAACCCTCTTGGTGTCGCTTTCTTAAACGCCTCTAACAGGCGTAATTTACACAAAGCGACCCGTATACCAATGCCAATTTAGCAGTCCAAGTTACTTTCCAAATTATGTTGATATGCAAAATTTATTCCCAAATACGAAAGTGCTCACAAGCTCGGAGCAACCCAAACAATACCAGTGGAAAAGTTAGTACACCTTACATTTCTCGTTTATCCCTGCCATACCAATATCTCCCGTTTTTAACATTGTACAATTACAAGGGGAAGGGGTGACTGATTCAGACTCAAATTATCGCTATCAAATAGTAGCTCAAAAGTTGCATTTAAAAACAAGTTCTTAGCAATTTCACTTTGACAAAATTTGTAATTCGTCACTGAAGCACTGTCTTGGATGTAACACCGCGTTTCTCCAGCCGTATGTTCAAAATACGCGATTGTTCCATTCTGCGCTCTTCAATTTAAAACTCACCCTTCGTGAAATCCAAAACCATAACAAAGTACACTTCTTTGCATAGTTACGACTGCGAGGGCGCTCATTGGCACCCCTCATTCCCGTCGGTGTTCGAACAGTCTTATCTGTGAAGGGCCCGCTCAGCACAAAACGCAGACAAAAAACTTGTAGCGAAATACAAAACTACAAACGGGAATAAAACCATGAAAATCATGAGCAATCAACATTCAACTTCTGTAATACAGCGTCAAACAGAACGCAGCTGAAACTGATTGCACACTCGAACGTTTGTACGCTTGAGTTGCTAAGTAACTCGTCATATCGGTTACAACATCGTCAGGCACGTCTAAGCACAACCTGCTTCTCACTCTTCTCATTCCTCCTAAAAAGTGCCACTTTTGAACACTTAAAAAAACAAATAAATATAAAAACAACACGTCGACGACGCAACAACAACCATGCGAGGAGATGTCAACAACACTCTGTCCAAAATTTATATCGGGAAACAAAATCGACATCTGATCAACGATTGTTGCTGCGCTGCCAACAGAGGAAATCGCGCTTGGTGCAAAACAAACCATAGACATTGTAAATACAATGCAACAAGCGAAATTATTGCTACATAGCAAAAAACACAGTTAATAACTTCCACAAAAAAAACATTTTACCGAATAAAATCATGGATTTTCCATGCCCCAACCCCTAGAAATGAGCGCGCGATAGACCTAACAGACAAATTAACAATTCAACTGACCTTGAAGGTCATATAATGAATGCTTAAGTGGCTTATTTTAAGAATTTTTTTCAATGTTCCAACTCAAAGTATTAGAAAGACTTCCAAGGTAGTAATTGCCGGAGAACTTATTAAAAAATTTTTTGAGCGACCGTTAACTAAGGTGCTGGAAAATAAGTATAGAGCCGGGATGAAAATACAAATAAATGTAGCAAATCCATGCTGATTTTGTTGCTTTTTTATAGAAGTGAATTAGATGATACAAAACGTTGTTTCCAGGAGCATTTAACAACGAATAAGGAATCAAATGCAAATTTACAGCCATTATTCTAACCTAGCCACTTGGAAAAAAGTTTAGAGTCTCACGTTTAATTGTCCCTGTTCGGGCGCCATTTGTGAAGTTCCAATGTGTTTATCCATTGGACTTGAATAAAAGATAGAGAATAAAATCCAGGCAAAGATTCAAATGAGCCACAAATAACTCAATTTTATTCCAAATTAAATAAATTTAAGGCAGAATGATTGAAAACAATTGTTATGCAGGATAAAGTTATGATGCTACATTCTTGATGAGAAACAATTAATACTTTCTTTGTTAACCTTTTCCCAGCAGAGGTGGCCTAATGAGGCCACTTGTAGCCATGTCAATTCCATATAACACATTACAAAATTTAAATGCATATAACTGAAATTCTATTACAGATAAATTGGTAATTTTTTTTTATTTTTTTTCAGATGCACATTACTACTAGTATATCCCTTAAAAATTTAAAATTAAATGAGAAAATATAATAAAAAATGATTTTCCACAGGTGTTGTCAAAGGAGGGGGGGAGGGCTGAAATCATGACTATAAAAAATGCTTATAAGCAATTTTCTATTATCGATAAAAACTTCAAACTGCTTTTGTTGAATTCTTGAAAGCTTTATAATTAACTGCCAATAAATTATATACCCCAAATTTATTTATAATCAATAATTTTCGAAATTTTAGAAAGCTTGTGTATGGAGAAACTTAGCAACATCTAAAATTACGAATTTATTAAAAAATTCCAGGGCACATTTAAACCATTTAATGATTGAATGATATTAAAAAGATACCTTTTATTTATGTTTTAAATTTTTTTTTCGTAAATTACATTTTATTCATAAGTTATTTCAAAAAAATTAAAATCATTGCTATCGGGATCGTTTCTTGATGACGTCATTTGAGATTGATCACTTCTCAGAATATGAGGAAGTTAGATATGGCCACATCTATGCTTTATCAAAGAAAGAGATTAAAATCCTATTTTGTGATTTTCTGGCTATTGTCAGGCAGGTTTGACCCATTTAACAACAAATTACGTAGGTATTTGAAAAAAAAAAGTAAAAATATTCCACATTCAGTTATATAAAAAATCGTTAA
>JAHWFO010091496.1:4399-19575 GCA_023313115.1 Rhysida immarginata
AACCATTATGATTCATTGGAACTCTCAGTGCTAAAATATGGCATGTAATATATCAAATGTCTTGGAATATGTCACGAATGAATAAAACGTCATATTAATGATAGTTCAAATTTGTTTCAAGAAACTTGGTTTAGTGGAACCATGATGGTTCATTGGAACTTTCAAGGCTAAAATATGGCATGTATTATATCAACTGACTTAGACTGATTTTTTTTTATTTTTATTTTTATTTATTTTATTGAATTAAATAATTGATACAAAAATATAAAAGATGCCCAAAGGGATCTGGTATGGTACAAGACCGACTAATAGGCTCCCCTGGGCACCGTACAGAATCAAGGAATTAAATTATAAATCATATGTTACAATATCACCTTAAACTTAAATGAAACAAATTACCAAAGATTAAATATTAGTAGATTTAGTAATAACTAATGTTAATAAAAAGTAGCAATAAATCAATTTCAATCAGGCGCCAGTTCAAGCCATCAATGGCAGAAATCACCAACCGTTATATTCAAGGCTTGAGAAGTATATTCTGAAGAACGTACTGTTTTAATGCGCGATTAAAAACCGATTATCAAATTAATGAGCGAAGTTCATATGGTAGCTTAGACCATTCTAAAATACCAGCAAGGGAAACGCAATTTCTCGCATACTTATTCTTTGCTTTAGGTAAATATATACTAAATTTTTGCCTAGTAGAATAACCATGTATATCCTTTACCAATGTTGAAGATATCAAAGGCGAAATATGTAAAAGCCGATTTATAGACTTATATATAAAAACGCAAAGTTGCATCTTATAAATTTGATATATAGTAAGTATTTCCAATTTCTGAAAGTAACAGGAAACAGGAGTACCACGGGGAACTTTTAAAAGAATCCACAAAAACCAATTCTGCAGTTTCAAGATTCTAGCCAAGTTATATTGCGTAGTAGCTCCCCAGAATATAGTACCATAGCACAGATTAGAGTGGATCAGAGCCTTATATAATAGAATTAATATATTAGGGGGTAAATAATTTAATCTAGAAATGATACCCATGTTACAATTTAATTTCTGTACTAATTAATTTACGTGCGAATCCTAAGACAAATCATGGGCCAATTCAATCCCAAGGTATCTAAAAGATTTCGTAATACCAATCCGGGAGTTACCAATATAGATATCAGATACAACAGGCACATCTTGCTTGTTGCGATGAAGAAAAACATCGCTTGAGTTTTATCTACATTAATTCTTAAGTTATTTTGGCCACACCAGTCAATTAGCCTCTTAGCTGCGACGTTTAAAGAGGTCAAAAGATCCTTAGCAACTTTATTAGCAACTACCAGCGTGACATCATCTGCGTACATTATTACTTTAAAACCAACTAAAGCATTAGGGAGTTCATTAATAAACAAAGCAAACAATATAGGAGACAGGATGGAGCCCTGTGGAACTCCAAGGTTCCTATTAATCAGCGATGAAGAAAAACCATTTTAACTTAAAAAGTATTTCCTATCCTGAAGAAAGCTAGCAATCCAAGCCAATTGTGTACCAATTATGTGGAAATACGCTCTAAGCTTTGCAAGTAATAACGGAATGGAAACGGTATCAAAGGCTTTCGTAAAATCCACAAATAATGCTGCTACCAAGTTATTATCAATCATTTCAGTTGTAATGGACTCCGTGAGTTCAAAACAAGCAGTATCCGTGCTCCTATTCGGAACAAAGCCATCCTGGCTGTTACTAATAAAATTACTCGAAAATATATAAGATGCTAAACGCTTATAAAACAATTTCTCCATTACCTTTGAAAAAACTGAAAGGGTTGTAACCGGCCTGTAATTGCCGAAATTTGCAGGGTCCCCTTTCTTAAAGATAGGGATTACTCTAGCGAGCTTCAGAGCGGAGGGAAAGGTACCAGTTACCAATGAATGGTTAAATAAGATTGACAAAGGGAGCGCAATCTCCTCCGCCACAGCTTTAAGAACATCGACCCTAAAGGGTTTACCGTTGGGCTCGATTTTAGTCCAACAATCACCAGTCTAACCTCCTCCATAGTGGTTGGAGCAGTGAAAAAACTTGCTGGAGATAAGGTATTATCTTTATTAATTGTATGATTAACTTCAGAATTTATCGATTGGCCGGGTGGTAACAACGTGAGTAAAAAGTCATTTAGCGCAGAAGCAGTAATCTCACGAGTGCCCTGGAAAGGTGATTTAAGTGAGCTAGAATTTTTTAGTAATGAATTTACTACCTTCCACTTATCAGCTGATAAAGCTAAACGTTGAAAGGTATCAGCATAATATTGGGATTTAATAGAGGTAATATATTTCTTAACTTTATTAGAGAATTGCTTAAACTCTCTGACCAACCGAACTGAAGGGTTTTTTCTAGATCTAATGTATAAAGAATTCTTCCGCTTAATCATAACTAATAAATCATCGCTCATCCAGGGATGCCGAGGAAACGACCTCTGTATTCTTGCCTGCTTCGGTTTAGTTAGTGTAAAATAACGATCCCACCCGATTCTAAGTTGTTCAATAAATCTAGAAATTAACGTGTCAATATTGTTAACCGAACTCAGAATGAGGTCCCATTCAGTCAACGCTAAAAAAGAGCAAAAAACAACGATACGCTCATTAGAGACCAGTCTAGTGGGATTTCTGCTTCTAGATAGCATAAAATGACCCAAAGCAGGATATGCAATTAACAACGGGAAGTGATCACTAATCTTAACGTTTAGTGAACAACTAAGTAATGGGTTACCCATCGTAGAGAAACAACAGTCAATGGAGAAGTAAGATTGATGGTGCATCGAAAAATGCGTAAAAGCGCGCACATTGATATGTAATCCCGCCCGATGTATTAAATCCAGAAAAGTATTTAACATAGGGGAAGATTTATTCAAATCTATGTTAAAATCCCCCACTAGGAAGATCTCTTTTCCTGAAAATGATGTCTCGAGCAGTATATTAGTAAGACACTGACAAAACGCTAAAAAATTGCCTGTAGGGGGGCGATAAACTGCAATTAAAACTTTTTTTAAGCTAATCTGTATTGTCAAAATTTCGTAGTCCAAGGAAATTAACGTGCAAGACGAAAGAACACTGCATTCATAATTATCTAAAACATACGCACAAACGCCCCCTCCACGTTTGTTGGACCTGTTAATCGAAAAAACGCTATAATTTGAAATATCCGGAATACTTAAATGGTCAACACTCCAGGTCTCTGCAAGGACAATAACAGACGGAGATACGTCCAGCAAGTTAAGGATAACCATCAACACCTCTAAGTTAGCAGTAAGAATTCGAACGTTGCAAAAATCAATGTAAAATAACGCTCTGTATTAGGGAGTTCAGATAGCGCATTGTTAACAGAATCTAAAGGTATGGGAGATAAATCTCCATCACTAAAAGACATATTGCAATAGGTACTGCTTAACTAGTTAAGTTGGACATTAATGACTTGAACACTAAAAATCTGCAACAACAAACCCGTGCAACTTAAACTCGAACTATTATTCAAAGCTCTCCAAATTAAGGTTATTATAAGAAAGCATCAACATAATAATGTATAAACAAAACAAACTTATATCATGAGTAAGAACCAATAACAACTTAATCTATACAGTATGTAAGAAATGAAAATACAGCAAGCAATAATCATCAATCCTATACAATCGAAACATAAATATCAACAAAATAGGTGCAAAAATTATAATCATCTGTAAATGACCGAAGAAAGTACAGTACAGACAAATTGTTTAATTAAGCAACCTCATATTATTAAGGATACAGCTACGGAATTAATCAATGGAAACAACATATATAGCGACATATTAGGAACACAGCAGATTGCGCAAATCTTCTTCTGAAGATATTTTAACTATCTTACCACCCTGAGTCTTCGCAAAAATCCTGCCACCGGAAGACCAAGCCTGCTGCACACTTAGCTTGGACTTCGCTCCCGTAGCAGTTTATACCGACGGGTGGTCAGGTCCTCTAAGATTACCATACTAGTGTTCCGTAAACTACCACGGTTTTTCACTATGAGATCTCGCAAGGAGGTGGAAAATAATTGTAAAAGTACTGGCCTTGATGATGCAGAACTACGGGGTCCTAGAGGATGAATCGCAGCGATATCACCTGGAGTAACCTGAACACCCAATTTGGAAACGCAAATCTCCGCCATCACCGCTGCTAGGTCAAACGGCGATTTAACCGGTATTCCCAAGATCCTCAAATTATTTCTTCTTGAATATTGTTCTAGTTCATCAATTTTTTCTAACGTCTGATTGAGCGCCGACTTCTCATTAACGTGAGTGGACGTATCCATTTTAGCCAATTGGGTGTTGATGGTTGAAATTTGATTGTCTATCTCAGTAAGATGCGAGGATAACGAATCAATATTTTTTATCGTATAGGTCAGTTTATTCGAAATGGTAGAGATTTGCTTCTCTAAACGTTCACTAATTATAGTGTTATAGACTGTTATGAATGATTATAGTGTAAAATTAATGATAGTCTTTATTGGATTCAAGGAACCCTGGTTTAGTGGAACCATTCTGGTTTAGTGGAACCATTATAGATCATTTGTAATTTCAATGTTAAAATATGGCATGTAATATATCAAATGACTTAGAATGATGTGTCATGAATGAATATAACGTAAAATTAATCGTAGTCGAAATTGATTTCAAGGAACCTGGTTTAGTGCAACAATTATGGTACATTGGAACTTTTAATGCCAAAATATCGCATGTAATATATCAAACGTCTTGGAATGAGGTGTCATGAATGAATATTACGTGAAATTATTGATAATCCAAATTTGTTTCAAGAAACCTGATTGAATGGAACCATGCTAGTTTAGTGGAACCATTAGGGTTCATTGGAACTTTCAATACTACAATATCGCATGTAATATATCAAACGTCTTGGAATGACGTGCCATGAATGAATATAACGTAAAATTAATGATAGTCCAAATTGGTTTCAAGGAACCTGGTTTAGTGGAACCATTCTAGTTAACTGGAACCATTCAGGTTTATTAGAACCCTTATGGTTCATTGGAACTTTCAATGCTGAAATATGGCATATAATATATCAAATGTCTTGGAATGAGATGTCATGAATGAATATAACGTAATATTAAAGAGAGTTCAAATTGGTTTAAAGGACTAGTTTATCGGAACCATGATGGTTCTTTGGAACTTTCAATGCAAAAATATGGCATGTAATATATCAAACGTCTTGGAATGATGTGTCATGAATGAAGATAACGTAAAATTAATGATAGTACAAATTGGTTTCAAGGAACCTGGTTTAGTGGAATCAATCTAGTGTAGTGGAACCATTATGGTTCATTAGAACTTTCAATGCTAAAATATGGCATGTAATGTATCAAAGACTTGGAATGATGTACTATGAATGAAAATAACGCAAAATTAATGATAGTAAAAATTGGTTTCAAGGAACCTTGATTAGTGGAACCATGATGTTTCTTTGGAACTTTCAATAATAAAATATGGCATGTAATATATCAAATGTCTTGGAATATATCTTGAATAAATATAACGTAATATTAATGATAGTCCAAATTGGTATCACGGAAGATGGTTTAGTGTAACCATGATCTTTCTTTGGAACTTTCAATAATAAAATATGGCATGTAATATATCAAACGACTTAGAATGATGTGTCATGAATGAATATAACGTAAAATTAATGATAGTCCAAATTGGTTTCAAGGACTCGTTTAGTGGAACCATTATGTTTCATTGGAACTTTAAATGCTCAAATATGGCATGTAATATATCAAACATCTTGGAATGAGGTGTCATGAATGAATTTAACGTAAAATTACTGATAGTCCAAACTGGTTTCAAGGAACCTGGTTTAGTGGAACCATGGCGGTTCATTGGAAATTTCAATGCTAAAATATGGCATGTAATTCATCAAACGTCTTGGAATGATGTGTCATGAATGAATATAACGTAAAATAAATGATATTACAAATTGGATTAAAGGAACCAGGTTTATTGGAACAATTCTGGTTTAGTGCAACCATTATGGTACAGTGTAAATTTGAATGTATAAATATGGCATGTAATATATCAAACGACTTAGAATGATGTGTCATGAATGAATATAACGTAAAATTAATCATAGTCGAATTTGATTTCAAGGAACCTGGTTTAGTGGATCCCTAATGGTTCATTGAAATGTTCAATGCTAAAATATGGCATGTAATATATCAAACGACATGGAATGATATCATAACTAAATTTAACGTAAAATTAATGATAGCCGATATTGGTTCAAAGTTACATGGGTAATGTTATCTCTCCATTTAAAATTGTTTGGTGGGGTCGTGAAGGTACCATTTGTGCACGCGATATTTAGCGTATTAAGGCAATTTATGTGACTTTTTCATATCATGTATCATATATATTGAGTGACGAAAACAATAATGTAAAACCTCGTTTATGTCGTCATTACGATTAGTTTTATATATGACCCTATATATGTTCCCTTTGAAATTTGCTAAGCGGAAAAATAGAGGTACCAATTATGCATGTATCATTGAACCGAATTAGATAATATTTGTAACTGGTTTGTGCAGTGAACCATATTCATGGAATGACAAAAAGAGATTTTTTAAATCTTTCATAGCCTCGGAGGAGTTAAAGTCAGATGAACAGACAGGTTTTCGCACAGTAATAGCATAAAGCACCTTTCGGCACTTAATAAACCGTAAAGGAATGACATAACCAAGAACCGAAAATTTAAACTAAACCACTCGCGCAACTATATTTTCTAACATTGCAAGTTTCTTATGAACCATATATATACCGTTACACCACGTACCTTTGAACCAAGTTCGACTATCATTAATTTTACGTTATATTCGTTCATGACACATCATTCCAAGTCGTTTGATGTATTACTTGCCAAATTCTAGTGATGAAATTCCAATTGATAAATATATTTCAGGAAATGAACCTTTTTGAAAATGGTTGTAATCGAAACATTGGCACGTGCTCTTATGGTACCCTTATAACACCCTCAAAACGTTTCAATGATAAGTAATGGCATGTAATATATAAAAACAAATTGTTATGATGTATCACGAATGAATATAGCGTAAAATTAATGATATTCCAAATTGGTTTCAAGGAACCTGGTTTAGTGGAACCATTATGGTTCATTGGAACTTTCCATGCTAAAATATGGCATGTAATATAAAAATCGTCTTGGAATAATACGTCATGAATGAACATGACGTAACATTAATGATAGTCGAAATTGGTTTAAAGGAACCTGGTTTATTGGAACCATTATGCTTCTTTGGAACTTTCAATGCTAAAATATGGCATGTAATATATCAAACGTTTTGGAGTAAAGTGTCATGAATGAATATAACGTAAAATTATTAGTAGTCGAGATTGGTTTCAAGGAATCTGGTTTATTGGAACCATTATGGTTCATTGGAATTCCAATGATAAATAACGGCTTGTAATATATCAAACGATTTGGAACGATTGGCATGAATGAATATAAGTTTAAATTAATGATAGTCGACTTTGTTTCAAAGGTACATGGTGTAATGGTATCTTTGTGGCCCATTAAAAACTTACAATGTTAACAATGTTCACCATTCAAAAATGTTTTATCCTACTGATGATAAGAAATATTCTCGAAAACGTTTTTTATAAATTTTATCCTAAATATTTGGATCACCCTCTTCAAAATTTCATCTGTATTTCAAAACTAACACTTCCTTCAAGACTATCGTTTTCCACTATCAATATTACCTTCACAGGACTTCATCTACATCCCCAATAGACTAAATTTAGTTCTACTATCAACAACATCTTCAGTAGATTACATCTTTTAAGTTTTCTTCCATCTCACAAGTTTCTTCATCGTTTTTCAAGATTGGTGACTTTATTTTTTTGTTTTTATTAAATTTTAATTTTACGATTTTTCCCATTAAAAGGAGACTAACCACATTTAAATTTAAAATTAGCCCTATGTTAACATTGTAAGTTTTTAATGGGCCATAAAGATACCATTACACCATGTACCTTTGAAACAAAGTCGACTATCATTAATTTAAACTTATATTCATTCATGGCAATCGTTCCAAGTCGTTTGATATATTACAAGCCGTTATTTATCATTGGAATTCCAATGAACCATAATGGTTCCAATAAACCAGATTCTCAATAGACTAAATTTATTTCTACTATCAACAACATCTTCAATAGACTATATCGTTCAATAGCTCGTGCACAAATGGTACCTGAATTTTTCCGCCAAGCAATTATCAATAGGAAGACATATTAACCCTCCGGTGGGTGCGCCCGCGGCAGAAAGCCGCAAATTTTAGTTTCTGAACTCTCCCCTAGGTACCGGTGGTGTTTACTGTCTATTCTGCCTATTATGCAATTTTCATGATAGATGGCATTATCTCCGATATGTGGGTAAATCATGTGCATAACGCTTCAGTAGCTGTGGTTCTTTGAAAAGAGAGTGACGTGTCTGCGGCTATTTTGCCGCCTGCGCGCCCAGTCACGTAAGTGTTAATCTTTGTTAGTTTTGTGATTGTTTTTTTTTATTTTTCACGCATATTTTGACCATTACCATAGAATCAAACGTCTTCTTAGAGCTTGGTTAAGTTTTGTTTTGAATCTTTTGGTTTTCGCCTATTCTATATACCGGTGCCTGTTTTTCCTATGTTATCTTTGTTTGTGTTTTCGTTCAGGTCTCGTCGATTTCTGCGCTCTGAAGACTCTGACGAAGTAGTCAAGGAATTATCAGCATTGTCGGAAGAAGAAAATGAAGAGGATGAGTCAGATGACCCAGATATGGAGGATAAAATGATATTGTGCTAGAAGTCGCTGAAGATGATTACCATTTTTACATCGGGAAAGATGGACATACGCTTTGGATGAGTAACCCTCTACCTTCAACTAAACAGAAGGCCAAAAATATTATGAAAATAATGCCAGGTTCAAAAAAGAATACTACGACTGCGCAGAAAGAAGTAGATACGTTTTACCTGTTCATTACTGATGCCATGATAGATGTTATTGTAACTCACACTAACAGATACATTCAGCAAAAAAAGAAATGATGTCAATTATGGTAGAGATAGAGATTGTAGAGAAACTACAAAAGTGGAGGTCAAGGCTCTCTTTGGTGCGTTATACTTGATAGGCAAAAAAAAGAGATCACATACAAATTGTGCTGAACTGTGGAATTCCGATGGCACAGGAATGATAATTTTACGCGGGCTATTCATATATAAGCGTTTCCGATTTCTGCTTCGAGCCCTTAGGTTCGACATTTTAGATGCATGGAACGAGCGAAGAGCTATGGACAAACTTGCACCTATTCGTGATTTTCACCAAAATTTTTTGAAAACTGTTTGACTCACTACAATGCCAGCGACTTTGTGACTGTTGACGAGATGCTACATGCTTTCCGGGGGCGATGTGGCTTAATACAATATATACCAAACAAGCCAGCCAAGCATGGGCTGAAAATATACGCACTCTGTGACGCAAAAATTTTAATACTCTTAACTTAGAAATATATTGTGGCAAGCAGATGCCTGGTCCTTACCTCAAATCAAACAAACCAGATGGCATTGTGAAAAGACTGCTTGATCCAATAAAGGGTTCAATACAAGCTACACTCTGGCTAAAGATCTTCTTGAGAAGGGGCTGACCTTACTCGGAACAACAAAAAAAAAATTAAAGAGAAATACCACCATGTTTCCAAGCCAACAAAACAAGAAAAATCAAGTCTACGGTCTCTGGTTTTCAGTATGATTTTTGTTTGTCTTCTTCGGTGCCTAAAAAAATAAGGAGGTGATATTTCTCTCATCGATGCATGTTACAAATGAGATTGACGAAGAAACCTGCAAATCCACAATAAACCTGGATTACAATACCAGAAAGGGAGGAGTAGACACGGTTGACCAGATGTGCGTATCCTAAACAACTTCTAGAATAAGTAGAAGATGGCCTATCGCGCTATTTTATCGGCATCTTGATATGCCGGGAATCAACGTCAACATAATTTTCAAATTCAACAATCCTGATAACCGAGAAACAATCAGACTGTTTTTCAAGAATCTGGCACTTAGCCTTATGGAAACTCATCTGGAAGAAACATCTAGACTATATAATCTGCCAAAAGATATCAGTTTCTGCTGTTCCTGATCCTAGTTTGAACAGCATAATCTTCATCAATATAAATTTTAGTTCCCTTTAAATTCTTCTTCTCCATAAAAAGAGTTTCTTTTTCTTTTCTATTTCTTAATTTTATCACTATTGGTCTTGTTCCATTTCTCTTTTCTTTTCCTACTCTGTATATTTGTTCTATTGATATTAACTTCCATACTAAGTGCTTCTCCATTATTTCATTTACCTTCTCTTCTAGCTTTTCCCCAGTTTCTCCTTCTTCCTCTTCTATACCTTTTATCACTATATTATCTTTTCGACTTCTATTTTCCATATCTTCTATCTGTCTCTCATATTCCTTCATTTTCAATTTCATCTTATTCATTTCTTCCCTTATTTCTTCTCTTTCTTTTTTATTTTCTATTTTGTCAAATCTTATCATCTCCTTCACTTCCTGTATTTCTTCTCTAATTAATTCATTTTCTTTACTATTGAACCGCACAATTTCCAAGATTTATTCTATTTTTTTTTTCTAAATTATTCTCTTCTCCGTCCGCCCCTTCTTCTGTTCTATTTCTTTTCTCTCTCGGTCCCTTATCTGGCGTTCTCATTGTTAAATTCGAACTTTTAAAAGCTTCCTCCCCGCTTCTCTTTTTAATGTATTCGTACAACGTACCGTGGCTTCCTTTTCTTTCTCGTTCTCCCATCTTGGTTTCTTTAGGCCAAATTTTCTTATCTTAGTTGATGTTTTCTTATTCACCAGTATTATCTTTGAAGTTATGAAGTTACACGATTATTCCAGAACAACTCCATCATACATTGGCACCATTCAGAAAATCACTCTGATAGTTTCTAATAATTTCTACTCTCCATAAATGTAGAGCGACGTAAAAGTCGACCTACCTCTCCGGCCACCTAGCGACGACTCCCCTGGCATGTAATATATCAAACTACTTAGAATGATGTGTCATTATTGAATTTAACGTAAAATTAATCATAGTCGAAATTGATTAACAGGAACCTGGTTTAGTGGAACCATTATTGTTTACTGGAACTTTCAATGCTATAATATGGCATGTAATGTATCAAACGACTTGGAATAATGTGCCATGAATGAATATAACGTAAAATTAATGATAGTCAAAATTGGTTTCAAGAACCTAGTTTAGTGCAACCATTATTGTTTATTGGAACTTTCAATGCTAAAATATGGCATGTAATATATCAAACGACTTGGAATAATGTGCCATGAATGAATATAACGCTAAATAATGGTAGTCTTAATTGGTTTCAAGGAACCTGGTATACTGGAACATTTCTGGTTTAAGGCAACGATTATGGTTCATTGGAACTTTCAATGCTAAAATATGGCATGTAATATATTAAACTACTTAGAATGATGTGTCATGAATGAACAAAACGTAAAATTAATGATAGTCTAAATTGGTTTCAAGGAACATGGTTTAGTGGAACAATACTGGTTTAAGGCAACCATTATGGTTCAGTGGAACTTTCAGTGCTAAAGTATGTTATGTAAAATATCAAACGCATTGGAATGATGTCATGAATGAATTTAACGTTAAATTAATGATAATCGATATGGGTTCAAAGGTACATGGTGTAATGGTTTATTTATAACCCATTAGAAAATTACAATGGGGCTTTTTAAAAATATAATTCCGCGAATGGTTTAGTTTAACCTTTTGATAATTGGTTATGTCATTTCCTAATGGTTTATATATTCATTCCATGTCGTTTGATATATTGCAAGCCTTTTTTTAGCATAGAAAGTTCCCATAAGCCATATTGGTTCCACTAAAACAGGTTCTGTGGAACCAATTTCGACTATCATTAATTTTACTTTATATTCATTCATGACACATCATTCCAAGTCGTTTAATATAATACATGCCATGTTTTACCATTCAAATATTTGAGGGTCTCATTAGAGCACGTACCATTGTTTCGATTTCAACCATTTTCAAAATGGTTCATTTCCGGAAAGATATTTATTTATTTTCAAAAATATTATTTGTATCAGCTTCAAGCTTATCATTACGATTTGTTTGATATATTTCTAAGAATATCTCATCATTGAAAATTGCTTGGTGGGTTCGCGAAGGTACTATTTGTGCACGTGCTATCTAGCGAATTAAGGTAATTTTTTTGACGCATTCGTGCCATTTACCATATATATATCAACTGACGAAAATAGTAATGAATAACCCCGTTTATGTCGTCATTGCGATTTGCTTTATATATTAATTAATATATGTTCACTTTGAAAATTGCTAGGCGAAAAAATAGAGGTACCATTTATGCATGTTACAATGAATCAATTTATATAATTTTTAACTGGTTCGTGCCGTGAACAATATTCATCGAACGACGAAAACGACTGGTTCATAGCCTCGGAGGAGTTAGAGTTAGAGACCGACTAACAGACAGGCTGACAGACACGTTTTCCAACACGTTTTCCAACAATCACCTTTCGGCACCTAATAAACCATTAAGGAATAACATAACCATGAACCGAAAGGCTGAACTAAACCACTCACGGAACAATATTTTATAACATTGCAAGGTTCTTATGAACCATAAACGTACTGATACACCAAGTACATTTGAACCAATTTCGACTATCATTAATTTTACGTTATATTCATTCATGACACATCACTCCAAGTCGTTTGATAAATTACATACCATATTTTAGCATGCAAAGTTCCAATGATCCATATTGGTTCCAGTAAATCAGCTTCCTTGAAACCAATTTGGACTGTCATTAATTTTATGTTATATTCATTCATGATACATCACTGCAAGTCGTTTCATATATTACATGCCATGCAAACTTCCAATGAACAATAATGTTTCAACTAAACCACATTTCTTGAATCAAATTTGGACTATTATTAATTTTACGTTATATTCATTCATGACACATCATTCCAAGTTTTTTGATATATTACATGCCATATTTTAGCACAGAAATTTCAAATGAACCATAATGCTTCCACTAAACCAGGTTCCTTGAAACCAGTTTGGACTATCATTATTTTACGTTATATTGATTCATAACACATCATTCTGAAGGGACTTAATTGTTTTTCACGTACTTAATTGTTGTCCATGTAAAAATATACTTAAGTGTTATGCATGTAGTGATTCTTAATTGTTGACTTTGTAGTTATTGTTTTTCCACATTAAAGAAACAACGCTATTCGAATCTCCTCTGAGCCTTTTTTATTTAAAGCCACTAAAAATTCACAATTGGTAGCAGAGATGCGTGGTTGCGATCCACTGAGGGGATAGAAAATGAAGAGGCTGAAAATCAGTCCGGAGTCAGTGGAAGACGCAAGAAATAAAATAAACAAGAAGTGGAGCTAAGAAAACTAAGCCTTGAAAACTGGCCACTAATCAGATATACAGCATTGAGAAATTAGACAAATCTAATTATCATACTTGGAAAGTAATAATGCAAATGGTCTTAATTGAAAAAGATTATTGGGAGTTGGTTGTTCGAAAAGATGACCCAAAACCAGAACATGCGGCGAAAGAACAGTTGATACTGGCGAAAGAACAGTTGATACTGGCGAAAGAACAGGCAATTGCAACAATTGTACTGGCCCTGGGCGATACAGAGTTACCCTCGGTAAAGAACGCAGAAACAGCTAAAGAACCTTGGGAGAGCTCATGAACCAAAGAGTTTGGCCAGAAAGCTATTTCTACGAAGAAGATTTTATTCCTCCCTATATATAGAAGGTGAAAATCTGGAACTGCACTTAGTAGAACTAATTAAGCTATCTGAGCAATTAGCTTCTATCGGAGATGTGTTCAGCGACAGTGATTTACCCATGACTATGCTGTGCCACATGGCCGAAGAATATGACGACCTTATTGTAGTAATGGAGTCGTATGATGAAACAAGGCTGACTTCAGAAATAGTGAAAAGAAGATTGCTGCAGGAACAAGAGTGCAAATCCCAGACACTTAAGTCACGCACGGAAACTGCGCTTTTGGCAAAGCGTGTGGAACCTTCTCAAAAGAGTGATAAGCCACAAACTAGGTCACCCGTTATTTGTCATCATTGTTAAAAGAAAGGACATATTAAAAGAGACTGCTGGCTTCTGAACAAAGGAAAATAAAGACATGTCATCAAGCCTGCATGCCAAATCCTTTGGTGCAACGGTTTTTGGTAAACAAGATGAAGAAACTGTTTGCCTAGATTCAGGTGCAACAAATCATGTTTTATGATCGAATCGCATTTACCGAATTTTCAAAACTGCAAGGCAAAGTAGTCACCTTAGCCAATAACCAAAATGCCGTCGTTGAAGGCATAGGCACTGTACTACTGCTGGTACCTAGAACTAATCAATCATTTCAAGTCAAGGAAGCTCTTTATGTACCGCAGTTTTCGAGCAACTTGTTATCTGTACCTGTGCTTGACCGTAAAGGTTATGAAATAGAATTTGGCCAAAAGCGGTGTGTAATCAATAACAAAGAAATTATTGTAAAAGGCCAATTACTGGACAATAACATCTATCAACTTGAAGTAAAAGTGTTGCCCATAAAAGCAACTTGCTGGGCCTGAAAGTCTTCATTAGAAGTGCAACAATTGTGGCATAGAAGATTTGGACATTTAGGAATGCAAGACCGACTTCGCATGAAAAAATTAAAGTTGGTCGCTGGGATGGACTTTGCTGAATGCGGCGAAACACCATGTGGTGTATGTGTGGAAGCAAAAATGAGAAGGCCAAAGTTTCTCAGATATGAACACAAATGCGCTGATGACTTATTAGAACTAGTTTTCATTCGGATGTATGTGGACCGATGTCTGTACCGTCATTATCTGGAGCAAAATATTTTGTTACGTTTATTGGCGACAAAAGCAGAAAAATTTTTGTTTATTTTCTTAAACGAAAAAATGAGGTGCTCCTGTGGCGGCCCCATTTTCGATAAGAATGTTGTTCTTATTGTTTTTAT
>JAHWFO010091496.1:40657-55583 GCA_023313115.1 Rhysida immarginata
GAGCCTTATTTTAGCATTGAAAGTTTTATTGTACCACAAAGGTTCCCTTAAAATAGGTTCCTTGAAATCTATTTCGACTATCAATAATTTTACCTTATGTCCTTTCTTCAGACATCATACCAAGACGTTTGATATATTAAAATGCCATATTTTAGCATTGAAAGTTCCAATGAACCACAATGGTTCCACTAAACCAGGTTCCTTGAAATCAATATGGACTATCATTAATTTTACGTTTTAGTCATTCATGACACCTCATTCCACATTGTTTGATATATTACATGTTATATATTAGCACTATAAGTTCCAATGAACGATAATGGTTCCACTACACCAGGTTCCTTGAAAAAAATTTGGACTGTCATTAATTTTACGTTATATTCAATCATGACACATCATTCCAAGTCGTTTGTTATTGTACGTGCCATATTTTAAAAGTTGAAAGTTCTAATGAAATATAATGGCTGCACTAAACCAGTTTCCTTGAAACCAATTTGGACTATCATTAATTTTACGTTATTTTCATTAAGACACATCATTCCAAGTCGTTTGATATATTACATGCCATATTTTAGCACTAAAAATTCTAATGAACCACAATTGTTCCACTAATTGTTCCTTGAGACCAATTACCTCTAGCATTAATTTTACTTTAAATTCATTCATAATACATCATCCCAATTTGTTTGATATATTACATTGAACATTTTCAGGGTGTCATAAGTGTACCATTTGAGCAAGTGCGGTTGTTTCTATTATAACCATTTTCGAAATTGTTCATTTCCGGAACCATATTTATCAAGTTGCAAAAATTGTAATTTATATCCGCGTCTATGTCATCATCATTACGATTTGTTTAATATATTAATATATCCCTCCATTTAAAATTGGTAGGTGGGCTCGTGAATATACCATTTGTGCACGTGCTATTGAACAGGTTTAGAAAATATTTGTGATTGGTTCGTGAGGTGTAAAATATTCATCGACTGACGAAATTAATAATGAATAACCGCTTCTATCTCGTAATTACGAAGTGATATATTACCTAATACATCTTCCCATTGAAAATTGTTTGTCGAGAAAATAAAGGTACCACTTGTGCACGTACGAATGAACCGATATAGATAATTTTTGTGATTTCTTTGGGCCATGAACCATATTCATCGACTGACGAAAGCAGATTTTGAAAATCTTTCATATCCTCGGAGAAATTAGAGTTATAAACAGACTGACAGACAAACAGACAGACAGACATGTTTCCCCCGCACTGATAGCATAAAGCACTTTTGGTACTTAATATATTATTAAGGAATGACATAACTAATTACTGAATTGGTAATCTAAATCATTGGCGGAACCATATTTTATACCGCCCCATGTTAATATTATTATTTACTAATAGACCATAATGAACCATTAACCACCTTTAAACCAATTTGGATTATCAATAATTTTACGTTGCATTTATTTACGACACATCATTTCAAGTTGTATGATATATTACATGTCATATTTTAGCATTGAAAGTTTACAATGAGCCGTAATGGTTCCACTAAACCAGGTTACTTCGAACCAATTTCGACTATCATTAATTTTACATTATACACATCCATTGCACATCATTCCATGTTGTGTGATATACAGGGTGTTTCAAAATTATGTACAATAAATTTAGTGACATATTGTTCAGGTCAAAAGAAGACGAAAATGTTCTATATCATTTTGTCTGGAAACGATTTGTTTGCGAGTAATCCAATATCATACATTAGGGAAACACGGTAGTAAGCAGACGATATTTTAGCAGTTCCAGCGTTACGAGTGGTTTGTTCCATTTAAACTTACTTTAGGCTTCTTCCATTAGTTGTGTACGGTTGTTTCCATTACTGTAGTTTCACTACTGTACATCCACTAGGAATATCAATTTCAGATTGTTTGCGTGCTTTGACATACGCATTACGATTTACGTAAAAAAGTCATGTGTAGAATACACTGATATGCGCCTAATGTATGGACTTGCGGACGGAAATGCTGTGGAAGCAAGAAGACTCTACCAAGAACGCTTTCCGAATAGACGTTTGCCAAATAACCGAACATTTGTATCTGTCGACAGACATTTGAGGGAGCGTGGTTCCTTTGGCCGTAGCATGTTCTCTGGATGAGGAGGATGTGATAATTGACATCATACATAATGAACCACAGACAAGCACCCGTCGTATTTCTTCCATGGTACAATTCCGAACTCATCTGTTTGGCGCATTCTTCACCGTCAGTTTTTGCATCCATACCACCTGCAACTGGTTGAGGCACTGAACCCGACGGACTATCCACACCAACAGCGATTTTGCCAATGGATACAACGTCGTGATGCTGCAAACCCTAGTTGTCTCAGCCAGATACTTTTCACGGAAGAAGCAACCTTCACCCGGACAGGAATCGTAAATTCTCACAACCAGGACCATTGGGCAGATGCTAACCCGCATGTTACCAGAGCTCGAGAGCAACAAGAGCGTTTCTCCGTGAACATTTTGTGTGGAATTGTCGAAAATAACTTAATTGGCCCTTATGTGTTGCCGCCACGATTGACTCGGCGAAAGTATCTTTTGTTTCTGCAGAATGCATTGCCAGAATTACTGGAAGATGTTCCTCTTTTGATAAGATCTAACATGTGGTTCATGCATGATGGTGCTCCAGCATATTTCAGACATGTTGCGCGAGCACACCTTAATGCTGCATACACGAATCGGTGGATAGGTCGAGGTGGACCGGTAGCCTGGCCTGCAAGATCACCCGACCTTAATCCCTTGGACTTTTTTCTGTGGGGTCATGTGAAAACGATCGTCTACAGCACAGGAGTTCCTAACATTATGGATCTGCGACAACGAATTGAAAATGCATGCCAAACCGTTCGTAATGCTGGCGATGAACTCTTCCATGGCATCAGACGGCTGCTCATGCAACAAGCCGAAGCGTGCGTGCGAGCTGGTGGCAGGCACTTCGAACAATTCCTGTAATTTGGAGCCACGGGTTTAGTTGGCTGTATCGCGTAAATAAATCGTTTCCAGACAAAGTGCTATAGAATATTTCCGTCTTCTTTTCACCTGAAGAATATGTCACTAAATTTATTGTACATAATTTTGAAACACCCTGTATAAAAGTTCTAATGAAAGTTCTAATCAACTACAATGGTTCCACTAAACCAGGTTTCTTGAAACCAATTTCAACTATCATTAATTTTACCTTATGTGCATTGGTCATGCGTCATTCCAAATTATTTGATATATTACATACCATATTTTAGCATTGAAAGTTCCAGTGAACCATAATGGTTCCTCTAAACTAGGTTCCTTGAAACCAATTTGGACTATCATTAATTTTACGTTATATACATTCATGACAAATCATTCCAAGTCTTTTGATATATCACATGCCATATTTTATCATGGAAAGTTAAAATGGACCATAATGGTTCCACTAAACAAGGTTCCTTGAAACCAATTTGGACTATCATTAATTTTACATTATATACATTCATGACACAGCGTTCCAAGTTATTTGATATACAACCTGTGACAATAAAGTTCGGTGAATGATATCATATTGCAAGTGGATTGCTGGCGTACATAAAACAGTAGTTACTAACCTTCAAATTAATCGCCGTTTATAGTAATGCACTTCTCGGAACGACTGTACAAGTCGTGGAATCTCCTGGCGTAGTCGTTTTTAGGGATAGACTTCAGTTGGGTCGTATCATTACATTGGATGTTTGGTCACTTCGGGGAACGTCTTCCACGGTGTTCGGGCCACCTCGGAACCACTCATGGACAAAATTCAAAGTGATAGCACTTTCTTTGTAACGTGTTTTTACCAATTCATGAGTCTCTTTCGTTCGCGAATCCATATTGGGTTTTGACTGCGCGCATTACACCTTGACTCTTCAATGTCCTGTTTAAACACGATAAATAAACTCGCAGCACTGATTCTCATAAATTTGTTTAATCATGTTTCGACCTGTCCGGGGAAGAATACGATGGTGGCGCACTCTTACGACCGTTAGCAATATGACGTCATTCACCGAACTTAATTGTCAGAGGTTGTATAACATGCAGTATTTTACCATTGAAATTCCAATGAACTATAACGGTTCCACTAAACCAGGTTACTTGATACCAATTTCCGCTATCAATTTTTACGTTAAGTTCATTAATGACAGATCTTTCCAAGTCGTTTGATATATTTCAGGCTATTTTTAGCACTGAACGTTCCAATGAATCATAATGGTTCCTCTAAACTAGGTTCCTTGAAACCAATTTGGACTATCATTAATTTTACGTTATATTCATTCATGACACATCATTCCAAGTTGTTTGATATATTACATGCCATATTTTAGCATTGAAAGTTCCAATGAACCATAATGGATAGATGATGTAGCCTTCCTCAGGGTCACACGTGTCCCCTAATGCTCCCGCCCTCCCGGACATCCTCAGTTTTCCCCCTCCTACAACCCATCCGATTCCTGCCCAGCCAAGCAGCAAATCCTCATGCTACAAGCAGTCCGAGTCCAGTGCTAATCATCTTTACCTGTTCTACTACCAGTTTAGTAATATGTTTTTATTAATTTAATGTTTTTATTATTCTCTTCTCTATTGTTATCTTCTCCCTCGTTAAACTTTCTCAATTTTTTTTTCTTATTTATTTATTTTTTTTATCCTTTGACTCAGGCGTACTGATTTCTATTTAATACTTAGTCTCTATGAGAGTTCTTTCACTTTTATATATAATACTTTGTTGTGCTTTACCATTAGCATTTTCCACTGTGCACTATTTTTATTATTATTTTCTTGCTCCAAATTTTACTATTAGTTCTGCTTAAAATCTCCACTGGCCTCCGCCCCCCCCCCCCCGCCTCACTGCCTCTGACCCTGTTGTCCTCCTAACATCTGCTACATCTGGTGTTACTTTTCCCTTTCCCCCTGGGTACAACACCTTACTTTTAACTTTTGACATTCCATGTCAGTTTGGCGCATACGGCTCGGCAGAGGACTAAATTTTTTTTAATTTTATTATTATGTCCAAATATTGCTTTTTAGTATATAGTGAAATTTTTACGGGTTAATTGTGTATTGGGGATAATATTTTGAAAATGATTTTTAACATCCAGTGGGAGCTTTGTTGTAAAAATATGGAACTGGGATTTGGAAGAGTTTTTTTTGTGTGGTTGAGTTGAGTTGTGTGCTTGGAAGTGCAGAATTGGAGCTCTCTTGACTGATTTTGGTGGCAAGGAGTGACAAAGGGAACTGTTTGGAGTTGTTTGTTTTTTGTTCCTGAGCATGGGTTCGTCTTGGCGTACGTCGGGCGTGACGTGAGATTCGAACGCTGCCGCGGCTGGGCCGCCGGACTTCTTGATGGACGGTAAAAAGTCAAATTGTTTGAAGACATCGTGTGGTGAGTACTTTTGTTATGTTACTTTGACGCGGCTTGAGGAGAATCAACAGTCGACTATTCATGTGCAGTGCGGTGGTTTTTAAAACTGAGAATTATTTTCTCACCAGAGCTGGGCCTGTAGAATTGTGTCACTTTAAGCGCTAGAGAGGGCATCTTTAAGTTGTCATATCTACAGGGTTGTGCATCACCTATTGCTAGGGGTCTCGAAAATAAACAAAACTAAGTGGAATGTTCTGCGGTTGATAATCAAAAAGTACGTTTATTTCTGCTTTTATCACATCAATATTTAGTGTGGCCACCACCTGTTTCTCGAACTGCACGCATCCGTTTCGGGTAGGAGCGGAGGAGTGTCTCAAACAGAGCAGTATCGTACTCCATGTCCTTCAGCACAGATGTCAGGTGTCCCATTAGAAGGTCTCGAGAATACCGATTTTCAGCACGTTCTTGAATCATTAAAGATTCCACTGCGCATTTTAACACGGCTCCAAAATGTTCAGCAACGTTTAGGTCAGGGGATGCACCGGGCCATTCGTTCCATGAGAAGAAATCGATAGCGCTTTCTCTTAGGATTTGCTGTGTTGCACTAGCCTTAAAGCAAGGTGCCTTATCGTGCAAAAAACAAACTTCATGCGGGTCGATAGTGTTGTTTGGATCTCGAAGAAACGGCAAAACATCATTTGTTAGCAAATTCCGAAAATAATCACCATTCCATGACTCACCCTGCTCCTTGAATCTCCACATCATTCGCTTGGCGGTGAAACACAAGACGATGTCAATGCAGTCAGGCTTCTTGGACAGCTCTTGATAGTGTTCATTGTCAGAAATATCTGTAACTGATAAGCTCCAGACCCTATCGTTTTGGTAATTCGGAGGTCTCATAGACCACACAAAGAACTCGTCGCTCGGCGCAAGGTGCATGAAGTCGTCTTCCACCCAATCACGCAGGTAATCGCAAAACCAGAGCCGGTCTTTGATGTTTAATGCGGTCTTCATCGGTTTCGGAATAACATGGAATGGCTTGATGTTTGCACGCTGACAATGTCTTTGAACCGTTGAATGAGAAATTGTTTTTCCACGCTTGGTGTTAATTTCTTGTGCAACGTTGACACAGCTGCGACGTATTTTGTCACTGTTATTAGCAATGATGTTTTTGCTTTCCTGTGATAATTTCTCGGGCCTACCCTCAGCAAATTCTGCATGGCAATTATCATAACCTTTCTTCCAATTGTCCGTCACCCATCTATCCGATCGGTTTAACTTGTTCGCAACCCATTTGCGATTAATAAAAGATGCACCTGCTTCCATTGCCTCTCGATATGCATTTGCACGAACTCTATCCATGAAACGCTGCTCTTCACTGTCATTTATTAAACCAGCCATATTTGTTTGATACCAATAGACGCACAATGAACTACTCTCTGCCGAAGCGTCATAAGAGTGTGCTACAACGCTGTGGTTGAAGTAGCATCCCCCTAGCAAAAGGTTATGCACAACCCCGTATATATACTCTTGTTGTAAATGGCTATATCAAGAGAAGAATCAATGTAGTTATCTATTTAGTGTATATTAAGAGTATAATAAGTTTATTTAGGTGTTTCTTATAAAGAAGGTTGTACTTGGTGTCTCGAGTTGCTACAGGTGGGACTGTTAAGGGCCATTTAGCTATATGGTGGTGTAGGGTTCCTTGCATTATCTCTGGTGCTCTAAAAGGCTCATGCCGAGGCCAGCATGCAGGATAGCAAGGGAGTGTTAGTGCGAACCGCGGTCAATGTGTGTCACCCGAGAGGGTTACAGTGGTTTCCCCTCATATGAATAAGTGTCTTAAAGGAACCACATAACGTCTTCTTGAATGTTAACTGGCTTCTAGATGGTGTCACCATTTGTCCAATAAGTTTGCAGCTGTATCCACTAAGTAAAGCAGTCTGCTCAAGCTATCAATAGCCCAGTCTCCTCCTTCTTTATTTGATTATTACTTGGCGGTAATAGCCTAATTAGTTGGTGTCTTATAAGTGTGTATTGAGTTATGTAAATTTATATTAATGGGTATTAATGTATTTTCGAGGAGCTCCTCACTTTGTGTTTGGTCATGTGTAACTTGGGTATTAAAGAAGTTGTTTTTTTTTAAATTGATTTTGTGCTTATTATTTGCCAACATTGCACCTTTGAACACTCCCGAACCTAGATAAGCCCGCCTCTAACGATTTTGTCTATTTTAGGGTGGTGAACTTGTATCAAGAGGGGGGGTTTGTCACAAACTGTGGGATCGTTTGTTACCGCTTTTCATCTCCTTTTGACTTTTTCTTTTTAGCCCTTTCATCTAGTTAATTTTCCCTATAATTGACCTTTTTCCCCTTTTTCTCGCTATAATTGACGTTTTTCCCCTTTTTCTCGCTATAATTGACCTTTTCCCCTACTTCTTTTAGTCTTGTTGCCCCCTTTTTTATATATATATTTTCGTAAAAATAGGTTTTTCTCCCCACCTTTCCTTTCTTTCTGTTTTTACTGTAATTTTTTTTTGCTTATTTGTTTATTTTTTACTTTTCTTCTTCTTCTTCTTATTCTTCTTCTTCTTCTTCTTCTTCTTCTTCTTCTTCTTCTTATTATTATTATTATTATTTCTTATCTTTCTTTTCCTAATCTCAATTCAAACATAATGGGCACTTGTTCAGAATGCAAAAAGAATATTTCTAGACTGGATGTTAATGCAAAATTGCAATGCGCAAAATGTAGTAAATGGTATCATAATAACTGTGTTAATTTAACTGAAAAGGATGTGTCACTTATCAAATCGGAAAATAAATCCTGGAAATGTACATCCTGTATATCTCAAATGAGAAATAGTTTGTCCACGAGGAGCGAATTATTAAATGTTACGCCTTCAATCGAAGAAATGTGTGAAATGATTAAGTCATTAAGTTCAGAAATAAAAGATATTGGAAAGTCACTGGATTTAGCTCATGAAAAATTTGATGTTAATAAAGAAATTTTAAAGAAGCAAGAAGCAATAATTAATAAATGTATGAAATCTATTGAAGATTTAAAAGCTAAAAATATTAATTTAAAGAAACAAAATTCTGATCTGACGATGAGACTTGTGGATTCTGAGCAGTATTCCAGAATAAAACATGTTGGAGATTCATGGAGTACCTGTTCAACCATCAGAAAATTCATATTCAATAATTAAAGAAATTGGATATATGTTACAGGTTGATATTAGAGATGAAGATATTGATGCGTTTCACCGATTACGAATTCACTCAGAAGCACAAATCCCTCCATTAATTGCACAATTCACAAAAAGATGTTTTAAAGAGGAACTGTTGAGTAGAAGGAGAATTAAAAGAAATTAAAATACTCTTGATCTAGGGTATTCTTATAACAATCCGATTTACATTAATGAAAGCTTATGTCCTGAACGGAAGAAATTATTCTCCAAAGCAAGAGAAATCAAGCGGATGAAGAAGATTAAACATTTGTGGACTCGCAATGGAAAAATATTCATGAGGAAAGATGACCAGTCACATATATTTCAAATAATCAATATGGAAGACTTTAATAAAATATAATAATTTTGATATGTTTTCTTCTCACAAAGAACTTGATATTTGCTATCAAAATGTTCGTGGGCTGCGTACCAAAACTCAACTGTTGTATTTAAATATATTATCAAATAACTATGACATTATATGGTTATCTGAAACTTCACTTAACGATGGTATATTTAATTCTGAAATGTTTGATGATAGGTTTGTAGTTTACAGAAAAGACAGAAATGATAATACGAAAAAATCTGGTGGTGGTGTGTTAATTGCTATTAAAAAATCATTAAATTCTCAAAGATTGTTATTTTTAGAGAGCAATATAGAATCTCTATGGGTTAAATTAATTTATAATAATAAAAAGTATATTTTTAACACAGTCTATATTCCTCCAAATAATAATCTGAGATATTATCAAGAACTGTTTAATAAAGTTGAAGACTATATTGATATATTTCATGATAGCGCAATAATTATACTTGGTGATTTTAATCTTCCAGAGATCACAGATAATTCCTTCTATTTAATAAATGGATCCAATAAAGCTAGAGAGTTACATAGTTTTATTAATTTATTTAATCTTAAAATGTTTAATAATGTAAAAAATTTCAACAATAGAACGCTTGATTTAGTTATTTCAAACATAGATAATATAATTGTTGACGAGGTGATTGATTCCCTAGTTTCAAAACGTCTTCATCATCCTGCATTGAATGTGAATATGTGAATAGTTTCTAATATTTTAATTCAGTCGTATAAATCTGTAATGGTGAAGGATATTTCTGAATCCCGTTACAATTATAAAAAAGCCGATTTTTTTAAATTTATACCAATTATTAAAAAATTACAGTTGGGATGATTTAATCGTTTGTGAAAATGTGTAATACTGCGGTTGATCTATTTTATAATAAGATTTTTTCAGCACTTGATGAATGTGTTCCAAAAGTTAAATCTTATAAACGAAAATATCCTATTTGGTTTAATAATTCAATAATTAAAAATCTAAAGGTTAAAGAAAAAATTAGGAAGAAAAAACATGAATCAGAATATTGGTTAAATAAATTTAAGGAAATTAGAAAACAAATTAAAAAAGATATTAAGTTAGCATTTGACTCATTTGTAACTTGTATAGAATCAAATATAACTGAAAATAGTAGTAACTTCTGGAATTTTATAAAGGCCAAGAAGAAACAAAACACATTAGGAAGGCAAATGAATTTTAACAATGCATTTCTGTGTAAGTCTCAGGATATTGCCAATTGCTTTGCGGATTACTTTAGATCAGTTTACTCACAAAATCCTGCTCAGTATTGTATTGATCGTAATGCCGCAGCCTCCCCCCCATGATCTCAAATGATTTATGTATTAAAGAAATCTCCAAGGCCGATATTAAACTTACTATTAAAACATTGAAGCCCAAGAGATCATCTGGGCCGGATGGAATACTACCGTATCTGTTTAAGGGTTGCAAAGATCTTTTCACAGAACCATTATATATAATTTATAACCTTATTATTAAAACTAGTACTTTCCCCGACAAATAGAGGTTAACTAAAGTAACTACAATTTTTAAATATGGTGATTCCAATCTAATTAGCAATTACAGACCGGTGGCCATTTTATCAACTCCATCAAAATTATTTGAAATCATACTTTACAAATTTATATTTAAACATGTTCAAGATAGTATTTGCATCAATCAACATGGATTTATGCCTAATAGAACAACCGTAACAAACTTATGTAACTTTGTTCATTATATTTCTAGTGAGTTGGATAATAGACTTCAAGTTGATGTTATATACACTGATTTTCAGAAAGCATTCGATAAAGTTGATCACGATAAATTAATTTCAAAATTATCCTTATACAGTTTTTCTGAATCTATGATATCTTTGATAGCATCTTATTTAAAACAGAGATCTCAACTTGTACTGTACAAAAATTGTTCATCATATAAATTCCCTGTATATTCTGGAGTACCACAAGGATCAAACTTAGGTCCTTTATTATTTCTTTTATTTATTAATGATGTTTCGGCTACTATCCAGTTTTCTAAAATTTTGTTATTTGCCGATGATCTTAAAATTTTTAGTTCTATTAAATCTACCTCCGATTGTGTTAATCTTCAAAATGATTTGTATGCCTTAAATAAATGGAGTAAGGAAAATAATCTCCCATTTAATACATCTAAATGTGAAGTAAAGACCTTTTCTAGGCTCAAGAAAACCATTGTTTTTAATTACAGGATTGATGGAACAATATTACAATATGTTAACAAAAAAACTGATCTTGGCGTTACTTTTAATAAAGATTTACATTTTGCAAACCATATTAATAACATCGTTAGCATTGCGCATAAAAATCTTGGATTTGTAATTCGTAACTCATATCAATTTGATAATTTAAGAGTTTTGCTTATTTTATATAACGCATTTGTAAGATCTAAGCTTGAATATGTATCAATTATATGGAGTCCGTATACTACCAAATATATTAAACTTGTTGAAGCTGTTCAAGCTAAATTCCTAAGATATTTGTTTTATAGAATTTTTCGATATTTCTTATGATTCACTGCTTCACTCATTTCAAATCCATACTCTTTCACATAGAAGGAATTGTCAGTTGGTCGTATTTTTATACAAACTATTACATAATGAAATTGATGATCCTAATATAAGAGAAAAAATAAGTTTTTATGTTTCTAATATTTCTCCGAACAGGTTTCGTAATTTATTCTTTATTCCAAGGGTTAATACGGACTCGCACAAAAAATTCGCCAATACTTAGAATGTTGTCTTTTTACAAAAAAATACACCCTCTACAGATTGATATTTTTAGTATGAGTCAAAATCAATTTGTAACTTCTTGTAAAAACTTCTTACCACTTGTATGTCAATAGCTTTCATTAATATTTTCATTTTTTATAAAATAATCAGTTTTTATTCATTTACTTTTGTTTATGTTACTTCATTTATGTAATTACTCTTGATTTTGATTTTCAAATTGCAAATGTGAATTGCAATTTTGAAATATTTGTAAAAACTTTCGAACTGTAATTGCAATTTTTAGTGAACATAGTAATTGGAGAATCCTGTTATGTTCACAATAAATAAATAAATAAATAAATAAATAAATAAATAAATAAATAAATAAACTAGGTTCCTTTAAACCAATTTGGACTATCATTAATTTTACGTTATATTCATTCATGACACATCATTCCAAATTAGTTGATATATTACATGCCATATTTTAACATGGAAAGTTATAATGGACTATAATGGTTCCACTAAACCATATTCCTTGAAACCAATTTGGACTATCAATAATTTTACGATACATTCATTCAAGACACATCATTCCAAATTATTTGATATATTACATGCCATATTTTAGCATTGAAAGTTCCAATGAACTACAACGGTTCCACTAAATCGGGTTGCTTGAAACAAATTTCGAATATCAATAATTTTACCTGATGTCCATTCCTAACACACCATTCCAAGAAGTTTGATATATTACTTGCCATATTTTAGAATTGAAACTTCCCAAGAACCATAATGGTTCCACTTAACCAGGTTCCTTGAAACCAATTTAGACTATCATTAATTTAACGTTTTATATTCATTCATGACACATCATTCCAAGTTGTTTGATATATTACATGCCATATTTTAGCAATGAAAGTTCCAATGAACCACAATGGTTGTACTAAACCAGGTTACTTGAAACCAATTTCCGATATCATTAATTTTACGTTAAATTCATTCAAGTCGTTTTATACAGTACATGCCTTATTTTAGCATTGAAATGTCCAATGAACCATAATGAATCCTCTAAACTAGGTTCCCTGAAACCAATTTGGACTATTATTAATTATACGTTATATTCATTCATGTCAGGTCATTCTAAGTTGTTTGATATATTACATGCCATATTTTAGCATTGAAAGAAACTAGGTTCCTTGAAACCAATTTCGACTATCATTAATTTGCCCTGATGTCCATTCATAACACACCATTCCAAGAAGTTTGATATATTACATGCCATATTTTAGCATTGAAGTTTCCACTAAACCTTGTGTCTTTAACTAAGTTCGCCTTTAAAAATTTTACGTTATATTCATTCATATTACATCATCCCAATTTGTTTGATATATTACATGTTATATCTTATCATGAAACATTTTTGAGGGTGACATAAGGGTACCATTAGAGCGGTGGTGTGCTGGAGTCGGCTCTTGAACTTCTTATGATTTTGCGAGCCGGTTGTTGAAGTTCGTAATGTTTTCCGAGCCGTTTGTTGAATTTCAACAGACATGAAAAATTAGAAATAATATTTTTTTATACATTAATTCATGTATACAGGGTGTATCTGAATGGTCTGTACAAACTTGAAGGCGAGATGGTATGGGGGATTCTAAGCAAAAAAGTTCATATGAACATTGGTTCGAATTTGAATGATAACTGAGATATGAACAGTAATAAAAATGCCGCCACGGATTTGATCAATTTTTAAAGGCATACAGTTTTATGTACTCTGTTGTTTTATCAAAATTCATCATTCTAGATGTTACAGAACTTGAGTTAATAACTTGTTGATCTTGGTGGCGGCATTTTAATTTCTGTTCATATCTCAGCGTTCAAATTCAGACCCACGTTCATATGGACTTTTTTGCGTAGAATCATCCATACTTCCTCCCCTAGAAGTTTGTACAGACCGTTCAGATACACCCTGTATATTGTTAGGAGAAAAAAAACCCAGAGATTTTAGTCAAAAAATTCCATCGCATAATGTAGCATTTCAACTGAGAGACAACCAGGGGGTCCGTCATACAGAATAATCTCGTACACCGTCCCACAAATCTTAAAAATCTGTAACGAAAATCTCAAAAATTATTGCAGATTTGAAGTCTCAATTCTGATATCCAGTAACAACTTCCGGTTCCGGCCTGAAATATTTCAGTAACAACTTTCGGTTCCAATCGAGTAGTCGTGGAGCCGGTTGTTAAACATTTGCCAGAACACTACTGCATTAGAGCACGTGCTGTTGTATCTATTCTGACAATTTTCGAAACTGTTCATTTCCGGAACCTTATTTATGAATTAGCAAAAATAGTAATTTATATCCGCGTCTATATCATCAAGATGTTTCATATATTACATGCCATATTTTAGCATTGAAAGTTCCAATGAACCATAATGGTTCCAATAACCGAGGTTCCTTAAAACCAATTTCCGCTAACAAATCGTTTGATATATTAAGTGCCTTATTGTAGCATTGAAAAATTTTAATGAACAACAATGGTTCCCCTAAACCAGGTTCCTTGAACCCAATTTCGACTATCATTAATTTTACCCTATGTCCATTTATCTCAGATCATTCTAAGACGTTTGATATATTACATGCCATATTTTAGCATTGAAATTTCCAATTAACGATAACGGTTCCACTAAACGAGGTTTCTTGAATTTAATTTAGACTCTCATTAATTTTACGTTATATTCATTCATGACACATCATTCCAAGTCGATTGATATATACGTGCCTCATTTTAGGATTGAAGTTTCCACGACCCACAATGATTCTCGTAAACCAGGTTCCTTGAAACCAATTTCAACTATCATTAATTTTACCTTATGTCCATT
This sequence comes from Rhysida immarginata, assembly GCA_023313115.1. Classification (NCBI taxonomy): domain Eukaryota; kingdom Metazoa; phylum Arthropoda; class Chilopoda; order Scolopendromorpha; family Scolopendridae; genus Rhysida; species Rhysida immarginata. Next base: position 55,293 of record JAHWFO010091496.1, read on the forward strand.
CATCACACATCATTCCAGGACTTTTGATACATTACATGCCATATTTCACATTAAAAGTTAAAATGTCCCATAATGGTTTCACTAAACTAGATTACTTGAAACCAATTTGGACTATCATTAACTTTACGTTGTAGTCATTCATGACACCTCATTCCAAGCCGTTTGATATATTACATACAATATTTTAGCATTGAAAGTACCAATGAACGATAATGGCTTTACGTTGTAGTCATTCATGATACCCCATTCCAAGTCGTTTGATATATTACATGCTATATCTTAGCTTTGAAA
>JAHWFO010091498.1:0-17603 GCA_023313115.1 Rhysida immarginata
AGCCTTGCCGTCCTGTGTCAGTCCAGTTGGTAGAGGCAACTAGGCTGATACTCGTGGTTCCTTGTTCAAATCCGGGTCTTGGAAATTTTCCTTGTTTTCTTCCATTAATATCTTTACCTTATGTTAGGAGCATTAATTCCAGTTTAAATTTATTACTTTTAAAATAATTTGGTGATACTAAGTATTTTATAGTAATTTATACATTAAAAATTAACCAAAATACTAAAGTTATTACAATTATAACGCTACAGGTCAAAGTACAGGTCTCCCTCATATAACATGGTAGATAGGTTCACAGAAAATCTAATGCAGTATATGGATAAGAATTAATACAAAAAGTGAGACAGGGTTAGGTTTCAAAAACCAATAATAAAAGATTTGCAGTTTCATTTTTAACTATTAAAAAACCAAAGATTTATTCACTATAAAGTCCCGATCTCGATCCCATTGAATACCTGTGGGATGAATTGGAATGTTAACGATGAGCCAGACCACGCCGTCTTTCATCCGTGGCTGAACTAACCAATACTCTAAGGCAGCAATGGAGGAAAATTCCAGCTACTTACTAACAAAAACTGGGGGAAAATCTTCCTTGGAGAATGGAGGCTGTCATTAGAGCAAAAGGGAGTACCACTGCTTACTACAAGGGGCATTCAAATTTGACTGCGACTTTATTTTTTATAAAATCAGGAAACTGCAAACACACACATGCACACGTGCACACACGCACACACACCAGTTATTTCTCAAAGAACTATCTTTGATTCTCTACACTTTTTTTTCAGCGTTCTATGAGCATCTGGATACCGGTTCTGTAGAAATCTTAAGGCTGATATCAAAACCACGTCAGAGGAGAGATCCGGGCCTGTACGGAGGATGGGGTAAGATGTCACATTTCAGTTCCATCAGTGTGTCCATAGTCAGTTTGGCTGTGGTGTTCTGGCATTGTCTTGTAGAAAACAAACACCACTGGTAAGGAGTCCTGGTCGTTTTTCGTTAGTACTAGCTTCAGGGACATTCTTAAAATGTCACAGTAGTAGGGTGCATTGATGGTTCGACGTTCTTCCGGAAAACTGGCATGAATGATACTCTTAATGTCCCAGAATACAGTCGCCATCACTTTTGTTGCTGACAGTGTCATCTTGAATTTCTTGGGTTGTGGTGAGTCAATGTGTCTCTACTACAAGCTCACACACTTGCTTTCAGGAGTATGGTGATGAATCCATGTCTCCTCCTCGGTGGTCACAGCATGCCTTAGGAAGCTGTCACCTTCCCTGTCATATCGCTGCAGCAGCATGTAACAGATTTCCACCCGGGTGGTTTTGTGATCCTTGGAGAGTTGCTTAGGGATCCATCTGGCAGAGATCTTTTTGAATTTCAGCTTATCTTGGAATGGTCTCTGCACAGTCAATGCTGATGTTCAGTATTGATGCCAATTCACGGACATGAATCCGCCTGTTGTCCTTCATCAGCTCATTTGTTAGCGCAATGATGGCCTTGCCTTATGAGCTTCAATGCCGGTGGATTCTCGCCCTCCTTCAACTTTTGGCACCAAGCAAAGATGGATGATTGACACAAACATGACTCGGGGAACTGTCTTTGAAGTCTCTGATAAATTTCAGATGCTTTCGCACCTTCGTTGTGGAGAAACTTGATGATTAATCATTGTTCCACTTTGGTAACACATCGCCGTCTGCCATTTTGTTTAAACAAACAATCGGTTGTCATGGCAACTGGATAAGTGGTGCTGCATTTGCATGACAGGTGGTAGTTGCCATCCCAACAATGAAATCTACAAAAAATAAAGTCCAGGTCAAATTTGAATATCCCTCGTAATACCTGTTATCTGAAGCCTGTGACGCAGAAATGCTGGTGTCCCTAAACTTTTGATCGTACAGTGTATACATACGAGGGGAAATCCTAAAGTAATTGAGTAAATTTTTCACAGCAAAACCGTCATCTATTTGCAAAAATCATTATGTACATTTTGAATGACGAACATTGATCTATTTCTCAACATAACAACCATTCACAATTAAGTATTTGCCCCAACATTAGAGTAACTTTTCGATGCCCATAGCGTTGAATTCATTTGGCTGACCAGCGAAGCCATGACCGCACAGCTGCTTCACTCATTGTCGCTTTGGAAGCGTGTGTTGCGTTAGAGGTCCGAATAGATGAAAATCCAAGGACTGTAGGCTGTATGGTGTAGGACTTCCCACTACTAGGACTGCAGTTTTTGCAACACTGATGAAGCAACATGGGGACGTGCATTGTCATGCAGAATAATAACCTCGTCCATAGCCTTCTGCAGACGCTTTCAGTGCAGAGCAGCTCGTAGCTGACCCAATGTAGCAGAGTAACCAGCAGCGTTCACCGTTTCTTCTTTGGCCAGTAAATCAGCAAGATGAACACCTTGGGTGTCCTAGAAAACAATAACCATGACCCTTCCTGCAGAAGGTGTTGTCTTAAATTTTTTTTTGCAAGGGGAGACTCTGTGTTTCCACACCATACTCTGTCGCTTCGTTTTGGAGGTGTAATGAAACACCCACTTTTAATCTCCGGTGATAATGTGCACAAGGAATGAGCGTCCCTCCTTGTAGTACCAAAGCAAATGCTCCAAACAGTATGCTATAAAATTCTCCATGTGAACTGGTCTGAGCTGCCTCGGGACCCATCTTGCTGACACTTTCCAAAACTTAAGATCTTTGTGGATGATGTGATGTGCAGTTCCGTATGAAATGTCTACTTCCAGTACCACTGCTTGGATTGTTACCTGCCGATCTCGCTGAATCACTGCATTCACGGCATCAATTTTCTCCTTTGTACTGGAAGTGCACGGCTGTTCTGAACGTGGTTCATCGAGGACATCCACGCCCCGCTTTGAACTTGGCACACCAGTTGCACACATTTGTCAAAGTCATGCATGTGTCACTGTACGTTGACACAATTCGCGATGAATTTCAGAAAATTTTTAAGATTAATAAATGAAAGGTCTTAAGAAGATTTTTTTCATTCCAAACCTCAGATGTTGAAATTATTGATGAAAAATAGGAAAGAAAATTCCTTAGCCTGGGATCGAACCAGGAACCTTCTGCTCACCGTGCAGATGCGCCAACCAAGTGCGCCACCGTGGACATGGAAGCATTAACGCTATCTACAGACCTTTCATTTATTAATCTTTAACGATTATATGCCAGTAGGAAAGATAGTCCCAGCCCGCGAACTGGTAACTGCTCCAACCAGCCCTAAGGACATGTAGATAGCGTTAATGCTTCCATGTCCACGGTGGTGCAATTGGTTGGCGCATCTGCACGGTGAACAGAAGGTTCCTGGTTCGATCCCAGGCTGTGAATTTTCTTTCCTATTTTTCATCAATACGAAAACTTTTGTCCGTTTGACCACAGAAACCTTACCACACTCCGTATCTCCACAGTCTCGAATGGACCCGCCATTTTGGAACAGCTGTAGCTCTGCATGCAGAAGCGTACACGCCTGCTATCTTCTGGAGTGGTGAAGAATTAAAGGCTTTTCAAAATGTATATAATGATTTTTGCAAATACCTGATGGTTTTTCAGTAAAAATTTACTGAATTACTTTTTGTTTTTCCTTTGTATAATACACAGTTTTGCTATACCTAATTAAAATCTTTATTACATTTGATTACTGCATGCCTAATTTTAAATACCTGGATTTGAAGCTTCTTTTAAACGTATGTACAAAGAATGTAGATGGGGATTCAGCATCTCTAGCGCATCAGCCTCTTCTCTGTACAGTCGAAACCTCAGTTTAATGAATTCCTAGGGACTGAGAAAGAAAAATTCGTTTACCATAAACTCGTGAATAGAGGTGTCTATTAGTCTCAATTGGCTCGACCACCCCCCCCTCCCCGGCATTTATTTGAGACCCGGTGTTAAGGGCTATTCCCAATAACAGGAGGGTCTCTAGCAAAACGATTTCGTAAAATTCCCTGTCTTTTCTCAGTTTATCACGTAATTTTCCCTGACCACCAGCAAAAAAAAAAAAAAATCTATTTTGAATGAATATTATTGCCATTTTTCAAATTTTTCGTTCCAATTTCGCAATTTTTTGCTGGTTTTGTAAAATTCCCTGACTTTTCCCGGTTACAAAAAAATTCCCTAACCGTTCCCGGTCGCTAGTCACCCTGCAATAAATCCTATACTTAAAATAAAGTAAAATAAATGATGTAAGCTGAATGGAGAAGAATAACAACCTTCATAACGACGAGCTTCGAATCCAAATGATTTCCTTGCCTATGAGAAGTTTGTAATGAGACCCTATGAACGAGAAGTTCTTTATATGCAGAAACGGCAAGGGTAAGGCAGCATGGGATTGGTCGAAATTAGAATGGGTTAAATGAAGTGGCCAATGAGAAGGCATACACATGAAAAGACGTTTAATAACCTGAAAGTGAGGAAAAATGCCGGTATTTATATCTATGACCCGAAAAAGACCTGGCATTTGAGACCCAGCGTTTAATCTATGTAACACCCTACCCGGCTTTTATTCGAGATCGGCGTGTATTTGAATACCCAGCCTGTATTCAAGATTTTATGGTAATCGAAATTTCGTTAAACTGAAGTTTGACTGTCTAGTGATATAAATTACGATTCTGAACATGCACCTACATTCTAAATTATACCTACATCCATGACATGCACATTTGTACGAGGTGCGTTCAAGTTCTAAAGTCTCCTAATTTATTTTTAATAACAGAAGAAACACCTCTTATCCACAAAATATTTTTACTGGACATATACGTATTTCGAACACTTTGGGTTCATTATTCAATGTCGAAGGAATAATAGGTACAAATCGCAAAACATATATTTATAGGGGAAGAGGTTATCGATTCTCCAATCACTGCTACCTTACAAAAAGGACAGTCAATGAAGAACGAGGGAACCTCTTTTTACAAAAGCGCGGACCTAGGAGAAATACCCAGGCCGCCAAATAATACAAGATACCATAAGGAGATAATAAAATCTAAACAAAACCCTATACAAAACAAAAAATCGAAATTATGGACAAAACCTCACACATTATACAAAAACAAAAATCAACAATTACACAGCTTCAATGATTTAATTAACGTTGAATCCCCTATGGGGCCCGTGTCTCCATTCAGTAGTGAGTCTGTGTTCTTCCTGGCGAATTCCAGTGTTTCAAAAGCGTCGAGTGCGTTCCTGTTTCTCACGAGTCTAACTAGTCTGCAGTCCTTCAGTAAAATATCGTGTCCTGTATCCAACATGTGTTTAGCCACAGCTGATTTTTCTGGGCGTCCGTATTTGGCATGGGCTGTGTGTTCCTTAAATCTTTTAAGGATATTCCTGCAGGTTACCCCTCGGTAGACCTTGGAACATTTCCTACATTTAGAATATATTTCCACACTATTTCGTATATCCCTGGTTGGAGTAAAGGAAGAGTTTTGTCCTTTGGGTTACCCAAGAGGTTCCTCAATACGTTTGGATTTTTATAGGCAACAGTCACGTTCGCTTCTTTAAAAATGGATCATAATTTGGCAGTCAACGTCCTATTAAACGCAATCGGTAATCTGTATGTTGAAGTGGGTTTGTTGCTGAGGGTCGTTGAGTCTTTTACTTCCTTGATGAAACTCTTCTTCCTTATTTGGCGGCCTGGGTATTTCTCCTAGGTCCGCGCTTTTGTAAGAAGAGGATCCCTCATTCTTCATTGGCTGTCCTGGAGGATTGGTAACCTCTTCCCCTATAAATATATGTTTTGCGATTTGTACCGATTATTCCTTCGAAATACATATATGTCGGATCAAATATTGTAAAAATATTTTGTGGATAAGAGGTGCTTCTTCTGTTATTATGTCGCTTTCCACAGTTATTCACTGTTTTTCAAAATTTATTTTTTTAAAAACTATTCACCCTAGAAAGCTGAAACTCTCGTCATTTGTCCACATAGTCAACCTCTCGCCGTACACATTTTTCACCAAGCTGACATCACGACTGCATCGCCACTGCAAACGCTTCTATAGTGGACTGTTTTGTGCACTGAAAAGCCGCTCGATGAGCAGAAGCTTTATTCCTTCTTGCATAAGCAATTTTCCAGTAGACAAAACTGGTTCCTAAAGAAGCAATTGCGGCGGCCTACCAATCATGGCTACGGGTAAAGGTTGACTATGTGGACAAATGACGGGAGTTTCAACTTTCTAGGGTCAATAGTTTTTCAAAAATAAATTAGGAGACCTTAGAACTTGAACACACCTCTTAATGTTTGGATAGAACCCGCAAAGGTGAACTGATTCAAATATTTTAATTTATATTATAAACAAATTGAAAGCATAAAAAGGGACCCCCCCCCCTTCAGTAGCAACAATAAAAAGAGTAATTTTCTCTGCATTTTTGATTAACTTACTTTTTTAATTCACCCTCGTACCATTTGTGTGAGGGTTACTGCTATTTTTTAACTGAGTTAGAGCAAAACATGGCGTATAATTTGCACACAAAGAGTAACTCTAATACCGTAATTTTCATTATATAATGCATGTATTATACAAGAAAAAAAATTTAAAAATCATCAATACACATAATAAAAAAGTGCACATAATATTTCAATTTTGATGTGAAAATTTCTAGGGTTACACGAAAATTTCTTTATTCTTAAAAAAAAAAATACGTAATTCTTAATTCAAAATTGAATACACATTATCGTGAGTCATCATACTATGTGCAATATTTGTATAATATAGAAAGCTCTAAGCCAATGGGTTTATAATAACCAGGGTATGCATACTATACAGATGCATATTATACTCAGACACGGAAATTTTTTCCATAAACCCCCTCCCAAAAAAAAACTAGATGCGCATTATATACCGAAAAATACAAAATTAATATAAAACTTTTATCATGAAAGCTTTATAGCCTTTTCAGAAACTTCAACTACCTGTTATATTACTGGTAGGGTCCTTCTATTAAAGGTAGTCACACAAAACTAATTTTATATTGTATAGATATGTCTGGGAGCAACTGGATGGTCTTGATTTACTTCCATTACATACAATAGACTTGTATGTACACTGTCATATCAATGAATTATGACCAGCACCCCTTCAAGACACACGCAAGGTTCGCCCCAACAACGATTACACATTGCAAAATGTGCATAACAGGCTGAAAAAGGTTTAAAGCTGGTGCATGAAACGGCAGGTGCACGAGCCTCAATATGGGTAAACGTCCGGATTTAACAGACATCCAAAAAGGGGATGATAATAGGCTATCGCAGCAAGGGTGGCACCATCTCTGAAACGGTGCGATTTTTGAACTGTTCAAGGTCCGCTGTACAAAGAGTGGACAGCAGGGACAGAAATCACGCCCCAACGCCATCACTGTAAAGGGTCATGAGCCATCGACCAACGGGGTGAGCGGCGCTAACGTAAACTCATAAAAGGTGACAGGAGAGCCACAGTCCATCAACTGACCACCAGATTCAACAGTGGTGCCAACAGACGTGTATCCGACTTTAACGTTGAACACACCCTGCTACGGATGGGCCTGAAAAGTCAATGCATGGTTGCTGCGCCCATGTTGACCAGGGGTCATCGTCAATGATGCCTAGACTTTGTACGTGAGCGCCGCCGTTGGACCATAGACGAGTGGGCTAAGGTCGCCGTCTCTGACGAGTTTTTGCTCCATAAGATTGATGGGCGATGGCGAGTGTGTCGTGAATGCCATGAAAAGAGACTACAGGAGGCTAATGTGGGCCGGAAACAGGCTGGTGGGGTTAGTAAGTGTGGGGGATCTTCTGTTGGGAGCAGTTAGGTCCATTGATTCGTCTAGAGGGCAATTTGAATGCCTGTGGCTATCTGTCAATCGTAGCGGACCAGGTGCACCCGTACATGCTCACGATGTTCCCCCAATGTGATGGTGTGTTCCAGCAGGACAATGCACCCTGCCACAAGGCATGTCTCCTTCTGGATTAGTTCGAGGAACACTCTACTGATGTTCGAGTGCTTCCTTGGCCCGCTAATTCACCGGACATCAATCCAATTGAACATCTGTGGGAGCACCTTGATTGCCATGTACGGCAGCTAGACCGTCCACCTATGACTCTCGAAGCTCTGTGGACAGCGCTTCAAGCGGAATGGACTGCCATACTATCAGACACATACTGCGCATTTCTTGTGTCCATGCCACGATGCCTAGCAGCAGTTATAGCGGCAAAGGGTGGCTACTCCCATTACTAAGCGGGTGGTCATAATTCAGTGATATGACAGTGTATATCAGATACATATTAAGCCTAATGCATTTATTTAATTGTTAAATAAAATTGGAAAGTAAAAACCATAACCCAAACTTATTAATCCTTGCATCTCACAAAATTATTGTGAGTTTAAGAGCTGTGAAAATAATAATAACAGATAACTTTAAAATGTTAGCCTATTACCTTGAACTGGGTAGACATTCTTCTTTGATTATGTATTTACAGTATCATGTAATTAAAAATTATAACCAGTAAGCAAAGCTGATCTAAATAAAGAACCCTTGTAATGTTGAATCAAATGAGGGACTATAATGAATGACTGGTTCAAAGATAAACATAATATGATAAGCTCACCAGAGCCACAGGACATAGTATCAGAAATAGCAAATTTTGCAGATGTATCCATGAGGACTGCACAATGAGTCTACAAACACTATTGTTCTGAACATAGAACCAAAATCATCGTCATAACTGTGGTTGGTGAAAGGTGCATAACTCAAAGTAATTTTGGAAATAAAGAATACAAGTTACATGTACTATGAGACCGATCCTTGATCACTAACAGAGAAATCCCAACAAACCAGCTGGACATCATATTATAGAATCGCAGGATCCATTATGTATTCCTCATCAACATGACCCATGAACCATAAGATGAAATTATAGAAGTAACAAGTATTAGCAGAAGAACTTAAACACCTTTGCCCCCTTAAAACAGCGACAATACTTCCCATGATAATCTCGGCAACAAGGACTGTCCCAAGTCATCTTGTTTCATCACTCGGCCAAGATACTTCATACTTCTCATATTACCCATAAATTCATGTCTCTCTTATCCTTGTAATTTTGTTTTGCACTTGGCATGATATTAAAAATAATAATAATACATTACATGGAATTCAGTTTATTACTGACCTTACAGAGAGGCAGTCATCAACATCTTCACAGCCTGGAGGATCAATACTATAAATGAAATGTGATTCTCTGAGATCACGGCGTTTCTCTATTTCATCTGCTTCCATTTGCCAAGGAACTTGTGGCATTTCAGCAAGCTGAATGAAAATATGGAAAACAAAAGAATTTTTTATGACTTTCATGTATCCTTTCCGCATGTACTACTAATTATTCCCTTAATTAATTAGAGGGGCACTCTGAAATTAATTTTTCTCACCTGTGTGACAGTAAAAACACATTCTCAGTAGATTATGTAAATAATCTAGTTTCACCTTTCCATTCGTTCTCTAAGTTTCACTAGATGACCATCAAATATTCAAATCACAGATGTGTTTGAAGTACCAGTATATGATTGTGTTCCTGAATGGAGAGCACATTGCAACACTTGAGAAACTTCTATAGGAACAAGCAAAAGATGACTTCGCTGTGAGGCTTGATTGTATGACTTTGCTTGACCAGTCATCCATATGTAGTTTGAAAAAGAAGGCATGGCAAAATTTGGCTGGATGGCCTGGCTTCATGAATTATACAGCCTGATTAGACTCCATAGGACTTTCATGTGCTTGAAGGATGGATTTCAAAGGAAGTGGTTCAGTCAGAATGATAGTGATATTTATGACAATAACATTGCCAACCTCAGTGGCCAAGAGTGTTATTCTATAACTCACATCATCATCAGGCCGTGATTTTGAATCCTGAAGTAGCATGGGTGTCTGCGTTTGTTCTTTCTAATCCTTCTAACAGCCTCCTAACATTTGGTCAGCATGAAGGCTTATTGGCCAATAACTCTTCAAAATTAACCATGTTTGTTGATAAAAAAAAAAAATTTTGAGAAGAGCTCATTCTGCAGTGAGATGATGATTGTAAATGATGATACAACAACATGGATTCAGAGAATTTATTGAGCACTATAATATGCATGGTATGTAAAGAGAATTCTGTGGAAACTTTATGGCAATAAAGGGCTGGACAATATCTTTTGATATTATTGTTCTAAAATAATGAAGAGAAGGCAATAGCTTTAGAAGACCCCCTTATGTTACAGTTGTTATGATATAAGAGGGGTAATCAGAAAGTAAGGTTACAAAGCCAGCAGTGAAACGTGGACATTTTATTTCATACAACCAATACAGCCATTGACAATACATACATTAGGTTAATTTTTGACATATCGGTTTAGGCACTTGTCGGTTCATGGGATGAGTTTGAATATTCTTTCCTGGTAAAAATCCTGTCCTTGCGTGTTCAGCCATGTTGTCGCGAAGTGTTTCACCTCCTCAGCTGAAGCAATCGTCGGTCTCCTAGGTGCTCCTTCAAGGAGGAAAAAGGTACTCCTTCAAGACAAAGCGTGACCTCTTTTTTTACCCGTTTGATCAGAAACTCAAAAAATATTTTTAATAAAATTTCGTAAAATAATTTCTCATAATAAATTTTAAATACAGCTTTAAAATGCATGTGTCTGGAATAGCCCAATTGGTAGAGGCATCGAGCATATGACACACGAGGTTCCTGGTTCGAATCCAAATCACAGAATTTTTCCTTCCATTTTTTCAAATAATATCATAACCTGATGTTTGGAAGATCAGCTACAGTTTATATTCAATATTTTGTGACATTCCATGTCAGTTGGAGTGATGCATGTGTCCGGCGGGAACCTCATTATGCGTATAAAATGAACAGGTGTGTATGCTAAGGTGATATTTGGCCTGCACGTAGAGCCATGAAGGATCATTGTTAATCCAATTAGGTCAAACAGTGAACAAGTATTTATTTTGTTGTGATTGGATGGGTGGAGTTTTGGGCGTTTGTGTTGAGTTGTAAAAGTTTTTTTTCTTTCTTTGAAGTCCTTGGTGCACTTTGTGATCAATTTTCGTTATTGGAAATTAGTATTGTTGCGTGAAGGAGCCGTTTTCGTGTGATGATGTTGTTTGCAGTACGTGTGTTTCTTGGTTGTTGTGTATATTGTTGTTGTAAGCGTTTGTTGAGTGCTCTGTTGGAAGGTTGGCATTGTTGCATTATATTTATTCATGGAAGATGAGAAAGCCTCCGGCAGAACATTGTTTGTACGTTTTCTGAGAAAATATCGTGCGAGTTAATTTGAATATTTTGTTTGTTACGTGTGGAGTTCCGTTTTGTTTTTTTTTTGTGGTTTTTTTTGCTAAAATTTTGATAAAGAGAGGTCACGCGTACGTTCGCTCCTTGGGTGATGTTATGTTTCGAACAGAATGTTAAAAGTAGTTTAAATATAAAGTTACCTGCAGTTAGTTTTATTTGTAATCATATGTCCTTGAGTGTATTCGTGTATAAGAGCGATGAACGTAGCGACTTGGAACCCATCATGTGTTAATGAGTGGCTGTGGCCGATGTTGGGAATTGAACGATGAGACTGATGTGTCAAAGGCTGTTAACATGGTGTGGAAGGAGGAGACAAGTTTCAGCGTTTAGGACCTTAATTTATGGAATCCAGGGACAGTATTGGCCCGAAGATCGGTGAGTACTTTTGACTGTTATTTTATTTAGGACGCACCCACATCGTCGGCAGCTAGTGTAGTGAAGCGCCTAGATCGCCCTTGCCACCTATGCCCCCTCATGAATCGTGATCTCTACATGCGTTCATGTCCATCCGACGTTCCATAGTGCGGACAATAAGTGTGTGGTTGTTCCTTCAAAGAAACAAACAATTGAATGTTGTTTTATAATTAAAGACAAGAATTGTTAGTCGTTTAAGTAAAGTAAAATAACGCCTGGTGCCGTGGATGGCGACTCTCATTCCAGAACACGGTCAGAACACAGTCGTTCACAAAAGAGGCACCGTGTGCGTTTGGTGCTATACTACAATCGCCCAAAGATGGATTGCCTTATATGAAAAAAATTGGATCGGTCAGTTTCTTCAGCTACTCCTGGAATTCACTCCCTCACTATAAAAAAAACCAAAAAAACAAGGTCTTTGCTGAATAGAGCAGCGGCAACCTCAAAAGAGTCACCTCTCTATGTGTAGGGGGTGTTGCTAATTTCGGCCAGGAAAGAGTAATCCATCGAAAGTTCTTCTTTCCGTGCGCGAAGTATAATGTTGAGAATACTTAGCACGGAGGCTTACAGGTGTTCTCTGTGAAGCAGTGAACTCCGCTCGAAAGCTGCTGAGGTTTCTTCCACAGAGCAGGAAGCCTTTCAGTTGTAGTTGGCATCCCTGTCTATTGTGTTAGCGAGAGCCATTAGTGGCACCAAGGACACTGGTGTCGCTCGATAAGTTTAAGCGAATTAGCTGTAACAGGTGTTCGTGAACGCAGGGCCCTGGGTTAAATAAGTATAGTGCACTTTAGTTTAAATTTGGTTTATGCATTTTATTGATTGTGATTTAAGTGTGCTTTATGAGAATAAAAAAGTACAAATAGTTTTGTTTCCATAGTCTTACTCAATTTGGGTCCTGAACCATTGAGGCGCTTGCTCCTGACACATACCACTTAGGTGGGGGTGGAGGACCTTGGTACTGGGAGGGGCAAACATCACATTTGGCGGCCGAACAGGATTGAGTGAGGCAAACAGCACAATTCCGGATTGAGTGAGGCATGGGCGCGGAGCTGATTAGGTTGTGCCTGCGCTGTTTGTGTTTAAGCGTTTGTGCATGAATTGTTGTCCGCATGTGTGTGATTGTAGGTGAGAGTGGGTAACCTTAATTGCGGTAGGTTTTGTAGGGTGGTCTAAAAGATTGTAAAGGAAGTGGTTTTTTCGTAGTAAAAATGCCCAGTAACGAAGGTGATGCAGGAGCCTCAGCTACACCAGAGCTGTCTGGTTATACTAGGGCAGTCCCTAACTTCGTGGGCGAGGATGGGGGCATTACCATCGGGGCGTTCCTTGCCAGCATAGATAGCATAAGTGCCCTGGCAAAATGGACCCCAGCCATAAAGATCACCATCATAAAGACAAAGCTGAGAGGAGCCGCTGCCAAACGTGCCGCGGAGCACGAGTTATATGATATAGATGATTATGCTCATCTCCGCTCACGTTTGGAGCGCGACTGCGGTAAGATAAAGATTACGAAATATTCTAAGGAGCTGCATGACACCGTCCAAGGGATGTACGAGTCAGTCGCAGTGTTCGCCGGGCACTTCGAATTGGCCATGGAACACTTCATCAGCGCCAATCATGAAGCAGCTCCTATGCGTGAGTCAATGTTGTTGCAATAGCTGCTCGCTCGTGCATAGGAGGGCGCTGATGATAGCGGAGCCAAAAACATATAAGGAGGTGGTTGTCCTAGCCCTTCGCTCAGAGGTTCTAGAGAGAAAGAACAAGAGCGCAGCAAACATAGCAGAGACTGGTGAATCCGCTGCTGGAGCCGAAGGTGGCGCCATGGTTCTTTGTACTAATCCCAAGGGAGCGAAGAGGGGAGACGCACCCAAGCCCCAGGGCAGGTCATGCGGTTGCTTGAAGTCATTAAATAAACTCGAGGGGATGATGGAGAACCTGGCTAAAGTTGTGGAACATTTAAAGATGAGACAGGAAAGGGTGCCAGTTGTAGCTCCGACAAGTGACTCAAGGGCATTGGTTCCGCGCAACGTTGGTTCTAGTACAGGGTGTTATCGCTGCGGACAAGTGGGACATTTTGCCCGTAACTGCCTGCAGCCTGCACCAAGACCCAGAAGTGTAAATTTAAGTGGAGGCACCGAGGGACTGGTGTTGACGCAGAGTGGCGAGGGTGGACTGTGTACAGCTACAGTATATTTGCAGGGCCAACCCATCACGATGCTGGTTGACACCGGGTCCCAAGTCTCATTGATTGATGGGGAGGCGTACAAGCACCTGTCAGGACCCCCACTTCACTTGGCCGAAACCATCATACGTGGGATCAATGGCACGTGCCTCAGCCTGAAACAGGGGGGCATGTTGGATGTCAATGTCCAGGAGCGTTGTACGGGCATACGCATATTCTTGATACACTTGTTTGCGGATCGTCCGTATGATGGCATCCTGGGCATGGACATCCTGAAAGGTCTTACTTTTCAGTGTGCTTGTGGGCACGTCGTCCAACGTACCCAAATGATGTCAGGCGAGAGAGTGGTCGACTATGGTCCCAGCCCTGCTTATGTTGATGCGAGAGATAGGGATTGGGTTGTGAAAGAGGATTGGGTTTTGGAGCGGTAGGAAACCCTGAACCGAGTTGGGTAATGCTAAGGGTGCCTGGCAGGAGGTATTCTAGTGTGGCTGGTGAATGGTCACGATGGATTGGGCGAGGTAGATAACGCCGGATGGGTGTAGGACGTGGGAGTAAGGTTCGGAGATGTGAAATGGGTTAGGGTAGGTCAATTACGGTCACGTCAATCGTGAAGGCTCGCACGGTGATCCGCCCTTCATCATGGGAGTACTATCCGCTTGGGTAGTATACATGCTTACACCACTCCCATTTCCCTGCCAACCTCCCTGCTGGTGAGGGAACGTGGGATAGAGGTGAAGGGCCATAATTCCGTAACACGTAGGAAGGTAGAGCATGATGTTGAACTGGAAGAGTCAACAGTTAACGGAAACGAGGACAGGAGAGAGAATGAACTGATTGGAAACTTGGTATGAGGGTGTTCCACCAAGTAAAGGAACAATGCCAGGTGGAGAACGGAAGGGTTATGAAGGAGAGGGATGCGGAAATTCGGAGGGCATCCAAGCAGGCACAGCAAATCGTTGTGGTTAAAACGAAGAAGGCCAGGAGTCGCTCGAGAAAAAGTGAAGGGGGGAAAGGACCGAGGTCAGGAAGTCCTTTGTACGTTTTGTGATCAATTTTCGTTATTGTAAATTAGTATTGTTGCGTGAAGGAGCCATTTTCGTGTGACGATGTTATTTGCAGTATTTGTGTTCCTTGGTTGGTGTGTGTATTGTTGTTGTAAGCGTTTGGTGAGAGCTCTGTTGGAGGCTGGCATTGTTGCGTTATATTTATTCGTGGAAGATGAGACAGCCTCCGGCAGAGCTGGTTTGTACGTTTTCTGAGAAAATATCGTGTGAGTTAATTTAAATATTTTGTTTGTTACATGTGGAGTTCCGTTTTGTTTTTTGTTTTTTTTTTGCTAAAATTTTGGTAAAGAGAGGTCGTGCGTACGATCGCTCCTTGGGTGATGTTATGTTTCGAACAATGTTAAAAGTAGTTTAAATATAAAGTTACCTGCAGTTTGTTTTATTTATAATCATATGTTCTTGAGAGTATTTGTGTATAAGAGTGACAAACGTAGCGACTTGGAACCCGTCATGTGTTAATGAGTGGCTGTGGCCGACGTTGGGAATCGAACGACGAGACTGATGTGTCGAAGGCGCAGACAAGTTTCAGCATCTAGGACCTTAATTTATGGAACCCAGGGAAGGTATAGGCCCAAAGATCGGTAAGTACTTTTGGCTGTTATTTTATTCGGGAACGCGCCCACATCGTCGACAGCTAGTGTCGTGAAGCACCTGGATCGCCCTCGCCACTTACGCCCCCTCATGGATCACTACATGCATTCATGTCCATCTGAAGTCCCTTAGTGCGGACAATTAGTGTATGGTTGTTCCTTCAAAGAAACGAACAATTGAATGTTGTTTTATAATTAAAGACAAGAATTGGTAGTCGTTTAAGTATAGTAAAATAACGCCCGGTGCCGTTGATGGTGACTCTCATTGCAGAACACAGCCGGAAACCTGAGTCAATAGTTCCGAGACAAGTCAATAGGTCATCGATTATTGTAGCTGAGCCAATGAGTCCGAAGCACAAGCCTTAGTCTACCAGGTTTCTGGTGGAGGTATTAAACAGGGGCACCTGGTACCTGCCAAGAGGGTTTCCCGTGCCTCTCCTCTGTTATGCTGTTCACAAAGAGGCCCCGTGTGCATTTGGCGCTAATGTTGTGAATACTTAATACGGAGGCTTAGAGGTGCTCTCTGTGGAGCAGTGAACTCTGCTCGAAAGCTGCTGACGTTTCTTCTACAGAGCAGGAAACCTTTCAGTTGTAGTGGGCATCCCTGTGTATTGTGTTAGCGAGAGCCATTAGTGGCGCCAAGGACACCGGTGTTGCTTGATAAGTTTAAGCGAATTAGCTGTAACAGGTGTTCATGAAAGCAGGGCCGTGGGTTAAATATCGTAAATACTGTATTTAGCGCCGGACCTGAAATACCGGCCCGTCTGCATTAAGCGCCTGGGGGTCCGCTCAATTTTTGCAAATAAGCGCCGGACCTTTAATAACCGCCCAGGCGCTTATTTTAGTTCATTTCGTGGATTTTTCTTCTCTTGCTGTTTTCTCACGGGAATGTTTGCTCTCCCAAATGCCACTGCTAAACCGGAAATTAGATACCAGCATGATTGTCTTCTAATTTCTTGCTTTTAATTTATAATTCAATCAAGCAATATAGCTGATGAAAAATGAAAACTTCACAGTTATAGCGTCAATTTTAATCTCGCAGCAGTAAAGTAGGCTGAAAACCATTCTACAGAGGCTACAGCCAAACAGTTCGATGAAGGAGAAGGGCGAGAATTTTGCATAATAGTATCCATCACAGTTGTGCAGAATTTTATAAGTGCCGGACCTGTAATACCGGCCCGCCTACATTAAGCGCCTGGGGGTCCGCTGAATTTTTGCAAATAAGCGTCCGGGCGCTTAATACAGTATTTACGGTAAGTAGAGTGCACTTAGTTTAAATTTGGTTTATGCATTTTATTGATTGTGATTTATGTGCGCTTTATGATAATAAAAAAGTAAAAACAGTCAGTTTTTAGCCATAGTCTCATTCAATTTGGGCCTCGAACCCTTGACACGCTTGCTCCCGACATATACCACTTAGGTTGGGGTGGAGGACCTTGGTACTGGGAGGGACGAACGTCACAATTTATTATGTGCGTTCACCAAACATTAACAGAAAGATGGAGGTGTTATGGTTTGGGAGAGTTTGGATGGAACAAAGAAACTGACATTGCATTTGTAAGTGGCCAAATGAATGCTGGTGGTCCTTCATTGACAATTCAACAGGGCAATAAAAACAGCCGAGAAGATGACCACACTGTTGAAGCGGTTTTGTTGGGACATCCTCGAACACCCTCCCTACAGCCCAGACCTACTTTCACCTCTTTCCTCACTTGAAGGAGCACGTAGGAGACACAATTTGCTTCAGACGAGGAGTTTAACACTTCGCAACAACGTGGTTGAACACGCAAGGACAAGATTTATATCAGGAGGGAATATTCAAACTCATCCCACGAACCATTATGGAGCCTAAACCGTTATGGAGACTATGCCGAAAAAAGACCTAATGTATGTACAATCAGTTGGCTGTATTGGTTGTATGAACTAAAATGTACACGTTTCACTGCAGGCTTTGTAACCTTACTTTTAGATCACCCCTCTAACATACACGTCTTTATCTACTTTTCCAAATAGGCACCTTGATGATTTAGG
>JAHWFO010091499.1:0-12699 GCA_023313115.1 Rhysida immarginata
TTTGTTAACACCAACTGTATTCCATCTCTCCTGCCATGCACCCAGAAGTTTCCTATTGATCACTGGCTTCATATGCTCTGGGAGGAGCGGGAGATCCATGATTTTTTCCTTTGATATTGCTTCTCTGGCAGCCCGATCGACAACTTCGTTTCCTCGAATGCCCATGTGACTGGGCACCCAGCAAAAGATTACCTCTATTTCTCTCTGAGAGAGAAAAAAAAGTTTTCTTTGTATGTTCTGAATGAACGGGTTGGTAGGAGACAACTGTTCGATTGCTTCCAAGGCACTCTGCGAGTCGCTAAAAACAATGATGTTTTTATTTGAGATTGTCATGGCATTTTCTAAAGCCATATCAATTGCGACCAGTTCAGAGGAGAATACGGAATACAAGTCGGGCAAGCGATACGAATAAATTTTATTTTCTAAAATATATGCGCACCCAACACCACCATCGGATTTGGAACCATCTGTGTAGATTTTCGTATAACTATGATACCTTGTCTTGAGCTCGCGAAAGGCAACACTCACTTCTTCCAGAACATATTCTGATTTTTTCCCCTTTAATAAGTTTAGTTTTATTGCTGGTTGAGGGATAATCCATGGTGGCAAGGGAGAAAGGCGTAAGTTAAACATTTTTGGATAACTGTATGTCAAATTTCCTTGCAATTCCCCCAATCTAATCCCAATACTCCTGGGAGATTTGGGTTTGTTTGAGTAAAGGGCAGTACACTGGGGCTCAAACAACGGTTTAAATGTGGGATGTTCTGACTGACAATACACGCGAGAGCTATATTGGGTCAAGAGCTTTGCCCTCCGGATTGACAGTGGAGGTTCGTTTGCCTCGACATATAAACTTTCAACAGGACTTGTTCTAAATGCTCCTGTGGCTATTCGAATGCCCAAATGATGGGCGACATCGAGCTTTCGGAGTGTTGATTTTTTTGCCGATGAGTAAATGAAACATCCGTAGTCCAACTTGGAACGAATCAGTGAGCGGTAGAGCATAAGTAACATGCTTCTATCAGCTCCCCAAGTCGTTCCAGCTAACATCCTTAAGACATTCAAGGCTTGCAAGCACTTTGTTTTTAAATTCATTATGTGAGGTACCCAGGTCAACTTCTTATCCAGTGTTACACCAAGAAACTTGTGGTTTTCCACCACTGGTATAGGGATTCCACCTAGATGCAATCTAGGATCCAAATGCAAACCTCGTAGGCGGCAAAAATGCATTGCAACAGTCTTCGTCGGTGAGAAACTGAATCCATTATTCTCACTCCATCCCTGCATTCTGTTCACCGCCAGCTGTAGTTGTCGCTCGATGGATGCCATTGAACGGCCCCTGCAGTAAACAGACAAGTCGTCAACAAAGATAGAGTATGCAATAGTACTAGGAATATCCCGACATGCATCATTCATTGCGAGAATGAACAGTAATGGGCTTAAGACACTGCCCTGTGTAACCCCGTTTTCCTGCAAAAAAACATTTGATAAGTCGGTACCCACACGGACGCGGAAACTCCTCTCCTGGAGAAAATTTCTAATAAACATGGGCATCCTGCCTCTTAGGCCTAAGGAATAAAGTTGTTTGAGAATTCCGAATTTCCATGTTGTATCGTATGCTTTTTCCAAGTCGAAGAATATTGCGACGAGATGTTGGTTTTGGATTTGGGCGTTTCGTATTTCACTTTCAAGTCTCGCTAAATGATCGTAAGTCGATCTGTTCGTACGAAAGCCACACTGATATCTAGAAAGCATGTTGTTGCTCTCAAGGCACCATGACAGACGCAAAGATACCATTCGTTCCATTAGTTTGCAAAGAGAACTTGTCAGGGCAATTGGTCGATAATTTCCTGGTTCTCTGGGATTCTTATTTAATTTTAAAAGGGGGATAACAATGGCTTCTCTCCAGTCATTTGGAAACTCGTCATTCTCCCATATCCTATTGTATATTTTTAAAAGGTCGACTAGGGCGCGTTCTGGGAGGTGGATTAATAGCATATTGCTAATTCCATCTGCGCCAGGTGCTGAATTTTTCATTCTGTGGAGAGCGGACTTTAATTCCCATAGGGAGAAGGGAGCGTTGTAATCTTCCTGATTATCTGAAAGGAAATTTAGAGTTTTTCTCTCCTCCGTATATTTTATATGTCGGAATTTTGGGGAATAGTGGTAGGAATTTGATATGTTTGCGAAGGATGCTGCTAAAATATTACTTACATCCTTGGGATCAAAATGATCCTGACCATTGTGAGTGACAACAGGACATGGAAGAGTAACTCTTTTTCTCGAGATTTTGCGTATTTTGTCCCAGACAGATTTTATTGGGGTGTTTTTATTAATAGAAGCCAGAAAGGAATTCCAGGAGGCTTTTTTATTAGTTTTTATAACCAACCGACACTTTGCTTTCATCTTTTTATAATTTATTAAATTTTCTGATGTAGGTGTTTTGCTAAATATTCGGAGGGCTCTCTTTCTTTCCCGTACTGCCTTTTCGCAATCGTTATTCCACCAGGGGACCGGTATTTTGTTTGGCAAACCTGTTGTTAGTGGAATGGAATTTCTCGCTGCATTCTGGATGTTCTCAGCAAACTCCTTGACTAGAGAATTTATAGAAAGGTCATCGTTAACTGTGAATTTATAAAATTGCTGGAATTTTCCCCAGTCTGCCTTCTCATATTTAAAACGTTGGCCAGCAAGTTGTAAAGGGACACTGCTGGTTTTGGTTAAAAATATGGGGAAGTGATCACTCCCATAAAGTTCTTCTCCTGCGGCCCAATCGAAATGTAGGCTGAGGGATGGTGTAGAGAGTGTTAAGTCAATACACGAAAAGGTACCGTTTGAAGAATGCATATAGGTTGGGGCAGAGTTGTTATGGATATATAGGCTCAGGTTATTTATGATATTTTCTATTGTGCGACCTCTTTCTGATATTATTTTTGATCCCCAGAGAGGGTTGTGGCTATTGAAGTCACCCATTATAAGGTAAGGATGTGGGAGTTGATTTATGACGGCTTCCAATTCAGTTTCATTTATAATTTCGTCTGGTGGTAAATAAATTGAGCAGACTGTTAGGAGGAAAGATGCTGGTAGATGTATTTTCACTGCAACAATTTGAAAGTTTGTCTTGAGGTTAATTATTGTGTGGGGGGATGGTGCATTTAACAAAAATTGCCACCCCTCCACATGCCCTGTCACCTTTAGTATTGTCTTTGCGGATAATTGAGTATCCGCGTAAATTGGGAGTCTGCTGAGGTTTTAACATCGTTTCTTGTAATGCAATGCAGAAAGGAGAGCTACTTCTGGTGATGATTTTTAGCTCCTCAAGATTTGAGTAAAGACCTCGGATATTCCATTGCAAGAGAGCCATTATTTGGATATTTGTTGGCTATGCTTATATAAATCCGTTGTCTCTTCTTGGGAAACACTGAATTGGAGTGCCATTTCCTCATCCGAAATATCCATTTCAGGAGAATGAGATGTCTCACCATCCTTTATTTGTTCTAATTTTGTTCTGGAACGGGTATTGTATTCCTGAGAGCTAGATGGGTTGCCTTTATTAGATTCCTTATTTTTGTTAATTTTTTTCTTTATCGTTTTATCTTTATTTTCTGTTCGTTTGGAAATTTGAGCTTCAGGCTTAGATTCAGTCATTGTTCCCACACAGCGGGTTATCTTGCCCCGCGAAGCATCAGCATAAGATTTTCCAGAAGTTCTCTCAGTTTGGTGGTAATAATCACGTGCTTCTTTAAAAGAGCACTGTCTCGTTACCCGCAATTCTTGTATGCGTTTCTCAGTTATCCAAACTGGGCAATTTCGCGACAATGTCGAGTGTGTTCCTCCACAATTATTGCAACAAGGTGATAAATTGCATTTACCAATTTCATGATCACTTTGACCACAGTTGTAGCAGATGGGTTTGTTTCTGCAAGAAGCCTTTGTATGCCCGAATCTCTGACAGTTGAAACACCGCAAAGGATTGGGTACATATGGCCTTACTTTTGCCCTTAGATATCCTATTTTAATAAATTCTGGAATCTGATTTCCTTCGAAGGTTACTACGAAGGAATTAGTAGGGTGAGCAACCCCTTGTCTTTTCGAAACGATTCGCTGCACCTTTACAACATTCTGATCTTTCAGTTCATCCTGTAGGTCTTCATCACTGAATTCCTGCAATTCTCTACAGGAAAATACACCCCTGCAGAAATTCAAGATTCCGTGAGATTTCACAGTTACCTTTTTGTTAACAAAATCTTTCATTTTTAATAAATTTTCCGCTTGCTTCTCGTTATAAACTTCAACAAGCAAATTCCCGTTAAACTGTCGTTTCACTGATTTAACATTTCCTGCTACTCTCTGCAGATCCTTTGCCACGAAAAACGGAGATACTGTCTTAAAGGATACTCCATTCTCTAGCTCTATTACAAGAAACCGAGGCTTTTTGCATGTGAGCTCTTTTCTTCCATCTTGTCCTGTTATGACAACGCATGCAGAACTACCCTGGGCCGGACCAGTACCAGCAAGGAGCTGGAACGTCCTATGGGTTTAGGGCTGAATACGACAATGCGTCCCGGGGTCGTGCTCCCAACAATCGTGGACGTGGAGGCAAGAAAGGGAAGACCAAGACTGAAGTTAAGCCTCCTAAACCGACAAGTGACTCAGCCACTCTCCCAAAACCTAGCAATTTATCAAAGACAGAATCAGCAGACAAAAACGACCCGCTTTTCAAAGAAAGCGTCTTCCCTGAGGCGGGCGAAGAGCTGAGGAGAATGGCAAATAATATATACATTCACAGTCAAGCCGATGACTTAGACTTACTTATATCACGATTGTTCCTCGAAGCTAAGGCTTTGAATCCTGGCTTCTCGAGAAGAGTACCCGAATCGGCTTTCGCGTACTATTGTGCAGTACTAGTCTACCAGCGCTTACTTTCTTTAATGCAGATGAATGGACTAGGAACCACCTTTGCAGAAGACAAATTTGTTACGGATGTGAATGGCCTACATCTGCAGCCACCATCCGCTCTTGTTCGATATATTGAGGGCTTTGGCAATGTTAATGTGCCAAATGGAAGAGAATGTCTCTTTAGGATGTTAGATAGAGATCACATCGCATCTGAAGAAATAGACTGCTTCTTTGGAGTGGTGTCTCCTTAGACACACTACCTTTATAAGTCTTATCCGTGCTTGGCAGTTTACTTCATGAGGATGAACGAAGATTTGCGCAAGACGGAGGATGCTGGCCTTGATGCCAACTGGAATCTTCCTATTGAGATACGCCCTGAAGGGGAGGTTGATGTCCTGCACCCATCCGAGAACTTGTTAGGCTGGCGTCGTTCGCAGCATTTGTCGAAGCCGATAGATGAAGTTTATATTCAGCAAAATATTAAATGTTAAAGCAAGGCCACTAATAGGATACAGTGAGTCAAATCCAAAAAAGTTTGCAAAAACTGCACAAGTTTTTATGATCTCATCAATTTGTTCTACCTTTAAAAATGTAGTAGGAATAGTACCTGTAAACTAGTTGACAGCTGATCATTTGCAAACCATGATTTTAACAGTTATAAAAGAGGTTGAAGGGATTGGGTTCAAAATTATATCTGTGATATCGATAACAATAATGTAAATCGTAAGGCATTTGAGCTCACGTCACCAAGAAAAATTTTTGCAATCAGCTATTCCCCATCCGTGCGATAGTGCAAGAGTTTTATTTACTCTTTTTTGATGCTGTTCATCTTCTGAAATGTATAAGAAATAACTGGATACAAAAAAAGACTCTCATATTACCCTTAGTTTCCCTTAAATGGTACAAAATTTGTTTGCAAAGGAAAAAAAATCTTTTGTAAAATATCGTCATACACTGTCAGTTACACCCATTCAAAGGCAAAATGAAAAATTAGCCGTTTGTATTTTTAATGAATTAAACATTGCTGCTTTAAAATGCACAGCTAAAATTCATCCTTTAATGCTACCTGGTTATGAAGGAACTTGCAAGTTCATTGAATATATTCTGAATTCATTATTGTATAAGAAATTTAAAAAGAATCCTATTGTAAGAAATTTAAATATTTCAACTGGAAATACTGATGATGTCCGAAAGGATGAAAATCGATTTTATCTAAACATATTAATAAACCATTGTATTGTAAAATGGACATTACAGAATTATAACTATATTCTGAATTGTTGGAAAATTGTAAACTACCACTCTCCATTTAAAGGTAAAAGTGCTACTCGTCCTTACAGGAATCTATTCTGAGAGGAAATTGAGGTTTAAAAGTGCTATTGTTTTGTCTTCCAAAAAATCATATGTTGAATTTTAAAACTTTGTTACCTGTCGAGATGAGGAGAGTAATGCAAACGTCAATAATGATGCATTTTTGGATATATTCAATGTTTCATTTGACATGGAAAATATTCCTAAGGACGCAATTTTGATTTTTGCTTACATTGGACACATCTCGATGAAACAGTTGCACAGGCAAAGTTGTCAAATTTGTTGCCAGTGGTTGCAGATTGATAAAACAACTGATCTGAGCAATATTGATGATCCTGTTTATGGTTTCATTAAAGAACTTGAGCGTGGAAAGTTGACTTTAGCATCCCAATGTATCATAGAAACAGTAACTAAAGTGTGGCGTATTTAAAATGTCATCTTAGCTTCCAGTGAATTAGCTTTCATGGGTAGTACACATCAGTTAGGAATATTGCACACGTTGTATGCAGTTGCAAAAAGATGATATCGAAAATCAAGAATATGTGTAGGAAAGCTTTTATTGATACACTTCAAAATGTATGTTATACGGTGTGTAGAATTTTACTTAATAATTTAGTTGAAGTGTTAAATTCTTCTAATTATGAGGATAATGAAAATCAACGCAAATTAGGGCAACTACAAAGTAAACATTGTACTTGGTAACCACAAAAGCTCTTGCCGTTTTTATTTCCGGAAAACAAAATGATGTACACAACAAGCAGAATACATTTAAAAAATAAAAAACAACCGACGACATGTTTTCCAGTGATTGGTACACACTTAACAGTCCATATCTTGAAAACTACTGAACCGATTTTGATGAAACTTTGACTGCTCCCTAAGTTGAAAGATGCTTAATCCAATAAAGAAAGAATTATTGCAATTCGATTTCTAGTTTCTAAGAAATACGTGGACAAACATACATACATGCACATGTTTAGAAGCCCGCATAGACTAACATATACGAATATTGTGCAATTCCAACGATATTACATACATACGAGTCGAATTGATAACCTACTTTTTTTTTACGTCTGTTAAAAAGTAGCGTATCACTAGTCCCTAAAGTAATCCCCATTGGCATCTAGCACCTTCTGCCAACGTGACTCCAGTTGATCAATCCCCTGGCTGTAAAATTTGCCGGTCTTGGACTCAAAGAAGTCCGTGAGTGACTTTCGCAGATTTGTATCATTGGTGTAGGATTTTCCACGAAGATGGTTGTCCAGAGAATAGAAAAGATGATAATGATTTGAAGGGATGGTGAGTAAGGTGGATGACACAAAGTTTCCCACCAAGCCATCTATGGTTTCCCTGGCCACCCGCGCCACATGTGGCCGGGCATTGTCATGAAGGAAGAGTACCCCTTTGCGATTCACCAATGCTTTCTCCTTCTGCTGCAATGCCTGTTGCACATGTTCCAACTGCTGGGAGCAGGTCCCCAGTGATGGTTTGGCCAGTTGATAGCAGTTCGTAGTGAACCATTTGGCGTCTAGTCCACCAGACACGCTAGACTACGGGGTTCATCAGAAATGGCAAATTCTCCCGACCTGAATTTCTGGAACCAATGCCTTGTGGTGCGTTCATTCACAGCGTCATCCCCAAACGCAAGACAGATTCGGCGACTTGATGCTGCTGCTGACCAAGCCCACTTTGAAATCATAAAGCAAACAACACCTAACTATCTCCTTTGATACCTCCATTTGTCTTCACTTCTTCACGAGATGTGATTGATGTTAATGCCCAATAGCCCTGTATTTATATAGGCTAACCTTCTTGCTCCCCCGTGACAGATTCTGCACCACACTGTATGCTCATTTGCATATCTTCTATCACTTCCTTTTATGGCAACTTAAAAACGGCAGGAACTTTTGTGGTTACCTAGTCACAATTTTTCTATCGAAAAATGAAAGGAAAATTCTGCGACCTGGATTTGAACAGGAACCTCGGCTGTCACGGTCGACGTCTCTGCCAGATGGGCTATTGCAGACGCCCGGACAGCCATGTGATCAAGAGGTGTCTTAAAGACAACCAAGTTGTCAAGGTTGAAAGCCCAATGGGAGGCGGACACCTGGCTCACATATCGAGGATTTCTTCTATCCAACCATCAGAAAGTTTGATGAACTCACAGATAAATAACTAAATAAAAGCCGGAGGCAGTCGGGGTTTTAATTCGTTTCTCATGGAGTTTAAAATCAAATGTAAATTAATTATAACCAACTGTCAGTTTTTTAGTATATTATCTTGTTGAAGTCTGAAGTTTCTTAATTTTTGTCAACATCATTTACTTCTATGTAATTTTATAATTAAAGTATACAGTGTATCTAAATTTATATCTCGTATATAATATAGTTAAAAGTTACATTTTAATAGCTTTTGTCACTTATTTTGCTTATCACATTTTCAATAAAAACAAATTAAAGTAAGTCAAATTAATTCTGCTGTTGAAATTACTGACGATAGGGATCATTTTCACACGACTGGTTAACCCTTTAATGCCTGAGAGGAACATATGTTCCTTGTACATTAGAATTTTTTTCCTTTACGCTGGTTCGTCATAGCATATTGAGTTTTACGTCATTATTATCAGTGTTTCTCATTCTATCTACTAATTTCGTCGTTAGATGTCAGGGAGCCCTCCCAAACGTTTTTTAGATGTTTTAGAACATGGCTGCCTCCAGTTCCATATCGCCAAGGTAATCTCGTAAATTTATATAAAAATTAAGACTATTTGTATAATACTTAAATTCTGACAACTGATTATTAAGTTTTAAAGCCTCTAGATGTAAATGAATGCAATCTTTTATTAATATGCTTATGTTATAAGCTTTAAAACGATACTTTTAAATGAAGCTACATATGTTCCTTACAGGAACTAAAACGTGTTCCTAACAGACTTTTAATTCAATATAGACAGATTGTTATTTAGATGCTTATATTTACATCTAGAGAATTTTTTTTTCATTTTCTGTTATAATAATTTAGTATACTTTTGATATGGATAGTGACACATTATTATTTTATATTTTAAGAGAAAATTTTATAGTAAAAGATTACGAAATTTGAATGTGGCTGAGATTCCTGGTGAAGATAGTGAGGATTCACTGTGTGAAAGTGATGACAATGATCCAAATAGCGATAAGGAAAACGAAACCATAGTTGAAGTAGATGAAACTGCAAATGAAGAGGAATGTGAAGAAGAAGAAGAAGATTCATCGGTTCCAGGCTGGGGATGGAAGAAAGGAGTTCTCCCAGAAAGAAATGTCAATGTGGATCCTGATAAAACACTCACACTAAACAACAATAACAATTTGACTAATCATTCTCCTCCTTTAGCATTTTTCGAACTGTTTTTTGATGCAGTACTGATGGAACTGATTGTGAATCAAAGTAATTTATATAACATTCAGAGAGCTCTCAGTGGTCGGAAGAAAATTAAAACTGTAAGTGTCTGTGACATCCGTAAGTTCTTTGGCATATTAATTTATATGTCAATTCTGTGTGTGTGTTTGCAATATTTTTTGTATCAAGCTGTAAATTAATTCTTTATAATTTAATTTTTAATTTGCATTATATTTTTTTTTATTCACTAGGTCATCATCATCTTGCTGGGAAGGAAGCCCGGTCGGCGACGGATACCAGTTCTGAAAAGACGCTACTTTCGCTATGGATAAGGAGTCGTTTCGTCGTGTCGCCGATAAGTTTGGCCTGTCTAAAGGCCGCTCACATGATTTGTTTGTGACTTTTTGTGAGTGTCTTCTCACAACAAATGTATCATTCATCGAGTGGCCTACAGATAAGCAGAAGTCAAAACTAATAAAAGGGTTTGAAAATAAACATTCATTCCCGTAAGAAGACTGAAGCGTACGCACCGGAATATCTCAATAAAAGTGTAAAAATTCCTGATTTAATAATGGTGTGGGGCTGTATGAGTGCATAAGGTATTGGGAAACTTAAAGTCATAAATGGAACAGAAAATGCATCTTCCTATCAAGACATCTTGGAGGAATGTTTACTCTCATCTTTACCGAAGCTAGCCATAGATGGAAAAGCGGTTTTCCAAGAAGATGGGGCAGCGCCACATCGAGCTCGGACAACAACGACATGGCTTCGTGTGAGAGGCATCGACCTACTGGAAAACTGGCCTTCGAACGGTCCAGACCTTTCACCAATTGAGAATCTTTGGAGAATTTTGAAACGACCTGTCAACAAGAAGCCCGGAACAAGAGAGGAATTTAAAAATGTCGTGGAAACTAATGGGAGAAAATCCAGGCTGATGAGTGTATAAAGCTAATTTCAAGCATTCCAAATCGTTTGCAGGCCGTTATTTCTGCTAAAGGTGGAAACACCAACTACTGATCGGAAATTTTTGTAACGCATGGATGATCAGTTATTAGTTTATTGTACCCATTACAATCATGTAACAATTCAGTATTATTTTTCCTAGAACCTTCTAACAGTCTAAAACCCATTAGACTAATGTAGAAGTGGATTCGATCTTTTATTTTTTTTACATACTTAAAAATAAAATAAGGTTAACATAAAATGTCAGGTGATCGTATATTTTTGCAACTGAGTTGTATATAGGATGGCCTGGTTCAAGCAATGATGCCAGAGTGTCGACTAACAGTCCAATGCGGGAACATACTGTTAAAAACCTAGGCGGGAAACAACATTATGAGAGCCACCTCTTAGGTGATTCGGCCTATCCAAATGAAATTTATTTACTGACGCCAACGCCATATAAAGACCATGGACATCTAACTCCCCGAGAAGTCAAGTTTAACAAGAGGCACAGTGCCACAAGATGTGTAATTGAGAAAGCCTTTGGTCTCCATAAGGCAGGAATTAGGAGACTAAAACATTTGGATGTGAAGAAAATAGACCTAATTGTGAACATTATTATGTGTTGTTGTATTCTACACAATCTGTGAATTAGAGAATCGGACCTTTTTGAAGTTGAGACACTGTATGAACCCTTGGACACTATTTATAGTGAAAATTCATGCATAAGAAATTTAGCTGCTGAAAGAAAAAGAGACTACATTGCAAGTATTTTGTAAAAGCATAAATTAGATTGTTTGAATTATAAAAAGCTTGTTATTTCATATTTATTACTGTTGTAGATCCGAGAATCTCAGTTAATGGAGTATAGAAATCGAAAACAGTAAATTTTTCAGTGTTGCAGTGGATGAATACTTGGTACGTAAATGTTTCTCAGAATCTTCCTCGTAATATTTTGAAGTCTGTTCTTGTGATCATTTTATTTCATTTAAATGTATAAGGGATGAGCAAGGGTTTTAATTTGCTTGGTTTAAAGAATTAGGGTTTTATTTCATCTTCCTTAATTTTGTAAGGGTTTGCTTGGTTTAAAGAATATAGTATGGCATTCAAGAGATGATATTGCGTCAGCCTTTTATTGTATTTCTCATATTTTGAAAGGTTTAAATGTTAAGCTTAAAAAACTTGTTAATAATTTTCAAATTTTAAAATTAAAAGAAGTTTTAAAATTTGAAAAGTATTAACGTCAGACTATCAAGGTCAGATGGAACGTTACTGAAAGTAATTGATCTGAGCCTTTACTTTCGTAGTCCAAATGCTTATAAACAATTAACAAAATCATTAATTTTAGCAAGCATAAGATCTGTGCAATCGTGGTTGCAAAATGTATTATTACATCCTGGCTTTCTGAAAGGATAATTTCTATGTTAAAACATAATGTACACTTGATGAAAGAAGATGAGTAATTATGTTACGTTTTATTAGATGAAATAAGACTCAAACCACTAATGACTTTTGATGAAAATAATGAATGTCATCAGAGGTTTTGAAGATTTTGGTTCTGGTCCAAGATCACCTAAAGGTTCTAGTCCTGCTGCCCGCCATTGTTCTCAATTCAAACGGCAACCGTCTGCCCGACTTAGGGACCGTCTGCCCGACATTTGTACTGTTGTTTTTTTAAGCATATCGTTCCACCTTATAACCGATAATCGATATTACATCGATTCTTTTGATACATCGATACATTTTGTACACTGTCTCTCGTATACTGTATTAGGTGTAAAAAAGCTACTAAAGATAAAATCTCGGGATATTTAGCGTAATTTTTAAGGTAATGAATTTTTTAAGGTTTCATGCGTCATTTCAATTAGGGACATCAATATAAATTCCGGCGTTTTTTTGTTTCCATTATTAAACCAATCCGTTAGCTTTCAGATTATTAAACGTCTTTTCATGCGTACGCCTTCTCATTGGCCGCTTCATTTAACCCATTCTAATTTCGACCAATCCCATGCGGCCTTCTCATTGGCCGCTTCATTTAACCCATTCTAATTTCGACCAATCCCATGCGGCCTTCTCATTGGCCGCTTCATTTAACCCATTCTAATTTCGACCAATCCCATGCGGCCTTACCCTTGCCGTTTCTGCATATAAAGAAGTTCAGAATGATTC
>JAHWFO010091505.1:0-11900 GCA_023313115.1 Rhysida immarginata
TGTCACCTTGTTAGGTCAACTATTTAAGGAGCTAGAGGTTTCGATCGCTTATATATATATAATTAATTAATATACAATATTTTTTAACACACAGGCATAAACTCGGTCTCCATAGGACTGCTGCCCCAAAAGTTTACTTGTCCATTAAAAAAATTTTAATTTATGAAATTCGGACTTTGGATTCTTAAAGACCATTAAAAAGTAGTACAGGAATGATTGTAAGACCCACTCTCTATCTCTTTGTCTTCATCGATAAAATTTAACTCTTCAAAACTTTAAAGGTTAAACAATTTCAGGGCCTCTATCTCCTAAACGGTTGGATCAGTTGTAGAAACACCAAGAATAAAATATTTCTAGAATATTGTATACAATCTGAATATACCATTAAACATAGGGGTTCCTATTTAAGATTTCAAAGTTACACCCTCCCCCAGCTCCCCTCATAAGGGGGGGGGGGTAATTTTTTAACTAATGTATTTACCCACGAAATAATTCACTTTGATTTTAGAAATTGTTTCGTACAATGCTTAGTTTCCGAGATATTCATGTTGGGATTACGTTTTAGTTTTGAAGACTTATTTATTTATAAATATTCCTTAAATATTACTTAAAGCTGGCAGTTAATTATTGTAAAGCCGAATTCTCGTGACATTGTAATCATGTGCTATTGTTTAGTTTTTTTCTTAACTCTATATAGTTTTTTAGTGTTGTAATAAACCTCGTTGGGTTGGCATGTATTTTTCCTAGTCTTATTCTAACAAAATGGTAGCAGAGAGCGTGGTTGCAGGTAGTTAATCCTCATCGTCATGAACCAAAGACTGTAAACAGTTTAAATCTGTAATCGCAAGTGAAAAACCAATTGTATGTTCTAAATCATCGCCGATTCATCCAGAGAGAATCCGCATCGCTATCTTTATTCTTCTAACCATTGCATCATCGGAAGACTTAATCAACGATGGGAGAAACCAGTGCCAATTTACCGATTCAACACGTCGACAAGCTTACTGGTGAGAACTATTTTATTTGGCGTTTACGGGTATGATCTATATTACAAGCGAAGGGTCTTTGGAAAGATGTTATTCTTGCTGAGCAACCGCCTACACCCGATCCCACTCAACTGGATCCTGAAAGCCAAAAACGATGGGAAAAATGGGAACCCAGAATGACGAATCTTTGGAATAATTTTTTTAACCTTGTCCATGGCACAAGCGGCATTATTCGTCAACGCAACGAACGCAAAACAAGTCTGGAAAGACTTAGAGTGACGACATAGTGAACGAAAGAAGACAAATTGATGCTGTCCTGGAACTCTCTAACATTCGAATGCGGTCAGAGGAGACACCCGACGTTTACATCAACTGGGTTGATGCGCTTTCTCAAGCTTGCATAGCATTAGGAAGACTTGTAACCACCAGAGAAGTCGTGCACTATGCATTACGAGGGCTTACACGCACCTACCTGTCCGTTGCACAGATTTATGAAGCACGTGACGACATTGACCTGACTGATCTGAAACTGGCGTAAGGGTCGGAACAGGAGTGGCAAAGTCGATATAAAGAAGAGGAGAAGTCTGTTGCGGAACCCACGGATGTTGCATACAAAACCAAGCAAAAACACATGCCGGAATATTTTAACTCTGGAAAAGCTCGACATTATACAAAGACCCGCCAGAATGAGAGACGACCAGAAGCTCGATCAGAAAAACACTGCTATTTTTGTGGGAAGCTTGGGCATTTAGTGAGATTTGTCGATCGAAACACAAGACAGAAAACCGTGATCAAGACAAGACCGAAAAGGTACGAGTTGCCATGTCTAACACATCAGCATCATAAGAAAGAGAGTGTACTTTCAATCGTGGAAAAAAAGGTATCATCCAATGAAGAAGACCAATGGATTTTGGATTCCGGTGCAAGTGCTCACATGACGTCACGCAGAGATTGGATTGACGATTACATCTATCGACAAAGATGTTGTGCTAGCTAATGACGAAACTCAGATAAAAGCCATTGGAAAAGGTATAGTCAGAGTTGCACCTTTCGGAAATGAAGAAACGTCAGTAGCCATAAAGAATACATTGTACGTGCCTTCTCTTCGAACAAACCTGTTATCAGTTTACGAAGTCACGCAAAAAGGATATCATGTAACCTTTAATCAAAATGGTGCAAAAGTCGTGGATAGCGACGGTCAGCTGATAATTACTGCCACTGCTAAAAACAAATGTTACGTTCTTGATGTGAAACCAAAGATTGTGCAACACTCAACTGAAGAGATGATTCTCAAAATAAAACATCAAGATGTAGTCCAGCTATGGCATAGAAGACTTGGCCATATAAGCGAAAACAGATTACGTCGGCTTCAACAATACAACATGGTAAGAGACATGCCAATGCAATATGTTAATTTGGATTTTTGTGAAGTATGCACGTTAGCCAAAATGCATCAAAAACCATTTCCTTCCATTCCTGATATTCAGTCACATGCACCAATGGAACTGCTACATATGGACTTGTGTGGTCCTTTCCGAACGACATCATTGGGTGGTGCATGATACATTTTTATGATAATCGATGATTACAGTCGAAAAAAGTTCGTATATTTCTTGAAGAAAAAGACTGTTGTGTATGACGCATTTTTGCTTTCAAACAAAGTGAAGATGAAGTTGAACATAAAAGAATATAGAAAATAACTGACAATGGCCTGGAATATGTCAACAATCAATTTAGCCTGGCATTACAGAAGGCGGGAATAAAACATCAATGTACGATTGAATATTGTCCTCAAAGTAATGGAGTCGCTGAACGCGCGAATCGGACATTATTGGAGTGCATTCATACAAACCTGATAGACGCCAAGTTACCAGATAGATTTTGGGGCGAAGCAGCGATGACAGTCGTTTATGTCCGAAACCGAACTCCAACTAAGAACTTTCGTTGTCAGACGCCTAATGAACGATGGAATGGCAGTAAACCCACCATAAAACATCTCAAAACGTTTGGTTGTGTAGCATATTCTTTCATACCCAAAGCCAAGAGAAGTAAGCTACAAGCCACTTCAAAGAAATTTATCTTTATTGGATATTCCACCATAAGACCTGCCTATCGACTATATGATCCTAAAACAGGGAAAATTGAAGAAAGTCGAAATGTTCGATTTGATGAAGAAACCCCAGGATGAATTTTTTGCAACCATAAAGTCCAATTGAACAAACATCAAATGAAGATGTTGACCTCTTTCAAGAATTAATCGAAGTTCAACCAAAGCCAAGTGAAACACAAAACACACCTGAGTTGGAAGGTCACACCAATGAACAATCTAGATCTCAATCAACGTCTTCTACTAGAAGAAGAAGAAAAGGAGATACGGAAGCAGTTTTAATTCGCCATCATCAAGAAGCAATGGAGCAAAGAGAAGAAGAATTAATAGGATCCGGAGTGAGACGATCAGAAAGAATTAAACAACGAAGAAATCAAGAATCTGCGATCTTAACAACAATACAAGAAGAAGAAAATAATTACTCCAACCACATTTCTTGAAGCAATTTCTAGTCCCCAAAAAGACTTGTGGGAAGAAGCAATGAACAAAGAAATGAAGTCTCTTCAACAAAACACAGTTTGGAAATTAGTAGAGAAACCCGAGAGTGTGAAACCAATCAAATGCAAGTGGATATTTAAAGTAAAGAAAAATGTAGATGGAACCATTTCAAAGTATAAAGCGAGACTCGTCGCTGGTGGCTGCGCTCAACGAAAAGGAATCAATTACGACGAGACTTGAGACAGTACGTCTGTTATTAAGTATCGCAGCGTAATTTCAAATGCACATACGGCGCTATGATGTCAAGACAGCATATTTACACGCACCTTTGGAAGAGGACATCTACATGATACAGCCAGAAAGCTTTCAAGATAAAGATCACCCAGAACACGTATGCAAATTATCACGTAGTTTATACGGCTTAAAACAGGCTGGGAGATGCTAGAGTCACGAACTAGATAAAACATAAAAGGAAATCGGATTCAAGCAGTCTCACAGTGATCCATGTATGTATTAGTGTAGACAAAATGAAGACATGTTAATTCTAGGCATCTACGTGGATGACATATTATCCATCTCGTTACAAACCAAAATTGACCTCACGGAAGTAAGTAAGAATACAACGTTCTTAGGACTGGAGATTGAAGAAAGGGAAGAAAGAATATTTCTCTCTCAACGAAAATTTATCCAAGACATCCTACAGAAGTACGGATTAAATGATGCAACACCAGCAATTACGCCAATGGAAGTAAATTTCAAAAACTTAGAATGTGGTAATGAAGTTGATTCTACTTTATACCAGCAAATGATTGGATCACTTATGTACTTAGGTAGTAAGGGGATCGAGACCCGACATATGTTTTGCTGTTACAAACCTTGCGCAGTTTGCTAATCATCCAACGACTTATCATCTAGCTGCTTTAAAAAGAGTATATCGCTATCTAAAAGGAACAGTAAATAAACGACTGAAATTCGGAAAAAGCCAAGGACGACTATGTGCTGCAGTCGACGCAAGTTGGTCGAGTACCCGAGATGGAAAGTCTTTCTCTGGATACTTCATTTATTTAGGAGATGAACTGATACACAGGAAGACCAAAAAACAAGCTACGGTGGAATTGTCATCTTGTGAGAGCGAATTAACATCTATTACAGTGGAACAAAGATTTACTGGAGGAACTAAATCTGCAACAATGTATTGCTCATCCGACAGAAGTTGAAACCGACAGCAAGTCAGCGATTGCCTGGATGAAGGGAGAGCAGTACAATCCCAGAACAAAACATTTGCTACGAAAATTGCACTTTCTACGAGACGAAGTGCAACATGGACTGTCGATCTTTAAATATATTCCGACTGATGAACTGTCAGCAGATGCGTTAACCGAGCCAGTAGCTTCTTCAAGAATGAAGGTATTCACTTTACAATGAACGAAATGTAAAGGGAGAGTTTGTTGGGATTACGTTTTAGTTTTGAAGACTTATTTATCTATCTATATATATAAAGAAGGATGTTTGTGGGTCTGTGCGTCTGTGGCTCTGTGGGTCTGTCTGTGGCTCTGTTTTTTATACAAATCTACAGTTTTATTCCGATCTTGATGAAATTTCGCATACATGACCTTCAAAGCATGAGGAAGGTCACTGTCTACCTCAGATTTCGGAAAAATAATAAATATCGATAAAAAATCGATATTCATGGTTATGGCAAGGGATATTAATGAGAAATATCTCATGACCAACAATGCAAGGCAAAGTTTGTACAACAATAGGTATCAACAATGGTATCAACACGCAATTCACAAACGCTCTGCATGGACCAACAATCAATATCTCATGACTAACAATGAAAGGAAAAGTTTGTGCAAGTGTAATTATCCCGGGCAACGCCGGGTACCTCTTCTAGTTTATAAATATTCCTTAAACATTACTAAAAGCTGGCAGTTAATTGTTCTAAAGCCAAAGTCTCGTGACATTGTAATCATGTGCTATTGTTTAGTTTTTTTCTTAACTATATATAGTTTTTTAGTGTTGCAATGAACCTCGTTGCGTTGACATGTATTTTTCCTAGTCTTATTCTAACAATTCAGTTGTCTCAGGATAAATGCCTCACCCTGTATGATATGAAAGAAAATTAAAGACTTTGCATAAATTTCGGTTGTTAGTAATTAATTATTACTGAAAATATCTACAACAAGCCAGTGGAATCTATTTGCGGGATCTGAGTTTTCAATTCAGAAGCCATTGAAGAATTGTTTCTGTCTTAACGAGTAATTCCAAACATATTATAAAATGTTGAAAGATACGGTACTTCAAAAATAAAACTGCTTTGCAAGGCATTAGGAAAGATGCCGAAGATTTAAACGCTTAGAAATTAAAAATAAACTTCCATTTTTGATTGGAGAAACTTGAAATTTACTTGGTTTCACCGTCAGTGAGGTGTCAGAACGGTTTCTTTCATAAATGGGTAAAGATGACATTTATTATTGAACGGAAATTGAGAACAAAATAAATTTAGTGGTTTCTCTTTTCTCACACTTTTGGCATGAAATTTTGGAGTTGGTCGCCTTTCCTTTAGACAGGAATTGTAAAAACGCATCTCTAGCAATTCCAAAATTCATTAAGGTTCTTCGAATTCTGACAGTGAATAATGTTTGACTGTGATAATTTTAGTCATCTATTAAAGAACGCTGTAATGATTTTACTGGATTAGTATGCTCGGTGGACTTTTGGGAAGTCAATATTATGGTAATCGAAATATATCACGGTCATGATTGCTATTTCTGGTTTTAGTATTAAGATAAGGCTGAATTTGACGACAGATTTCGGAATAATCGGAAATGATGATCTCTTATGATACTTAATAATAGATTAGGACTGAATCCGTGTTAACTTTTATTTTTTAATACGGAAGAAATTCAGAAAGTGTTGTTGCCTGACCGAATGACATACTCTTTAATGATGTCAGTTCAGTCAGTTAATGTAGTTGATACAAAAAATACGCTGATTCACGGTGGAAGAGTTTCACTTGTCAGCTATATTTTTTTTCTGACGCAAATGATGCATGCTTAAATAGACGTTTTATAGAGTATGCATAGTTTATGAAGATTAATAGCCTGGTTACTTAAGCAATTTTAAGGCGATTTAAAAACATGTGTTGGATGTTTACTAATTTAGCAATAAAAATGTTTACGCTTAAGAGGGCAAACACGTGGAGATTTCAAGGACGAAACAAGTGAAAAAATAAAGAAATCAGAAAGTTAACTTTGC
Organism: Rhysida immarginata; assembly: GCA_023313115.1. Lineage (NCBI taxonomy): Eukaryota > Metazoa > Arthropoda > Chilopoda > Scolopendromorpha > Scolopendridae > Rhysida > Rhysida immarginata. The sequence continues at coordinate 6,793 of JAHWFO010091505.1, forward strand.
ACTCCTTCGCCATGAATCTCCATTTTTTTTATTGTTTCAAATTTATTTTCACTTTTATCCGGCGTCGACAATTGTGGATTGTGTTAACGTGTTTAACTCTTATTTATATTGGGTTCTTTCGTAATTATTAGCCGATTCTGAAATAAACATACACACACACAAGTCAAAAGTAAACAAACCCAGAAAATATCGTACAAATAGTAAAATATATAGAGAGAGGAAATGTACAGTACATATTTAAATAACTGATTTTATTTGCCTGCCCTTGCAGGGGGAATTGTAGTAGGAAGGAAGGAAGTTTATTTAATTGATGTATGCAGATGATATAATTGTATTGGCAGAGGATGAAGCAGAAATGGAAAAGTTGTTAAAATGTGTAGAAGATTTTTTGAGAAAAAATGATATGATATTAAACGTTAACAAATCGAAAATGATGGTGTTTAAAAAGGGTAGAAAGGCAGTGTAAAAGAAAAATGGAAATGGGGAAATGAAAAAATTGAGATAGTGAAAGAATATAACTATTTGGGAAAACAGTTATGGGAAGAACAGTTACGGGAAACAGACGGAAGAAATTGGTGAAAAGGCAAGAATGGCAATGAAGCAGGTGTGGTCATTGGTGAAAAGAACAAAGATGAATGATGTTAAAATAATGATAAAGATGTTTGATGTATTAGTAAAATGTATAGTTGAGTATACAGCAGACATATGGGGATGGGAAGAAGATTAAATAATAGAGAGCATAAAAAACCAATTTTTTAAATGGATTTCTGAATTGAGAAAAAGTACACCAAATTGGATAGTCTTGCTGAAATAGGAAGAGTTAAGATGAAGGTTAATTTAGTGAGGAAAGCTTTAAAATATATTGAAAAGATTGAAGATATGCAAGAGAATAGATTGGTACAGATTTGTTGGGAAGAAATTAAAAAAATGGCTAGAGGGGGTAAGGGTTATAGATGGATTGTTAAAATAAAGGAAAATATACCGGAAGAATATAGAGAGGAGTAGTGGGAAAGTAAGGGGGTCAGAAAAATTAGTTTACAAGAATTAAATGAAAAAACATTGGAGAAAATTATTGCAAAGGAATTGGATGAAAGGGTGGAAAGAATAAATAATTCTGTACCATGTGTAATATATAAAAAGTTATGACAAATTGGCAAATAGAAAGGTATTTAACAATAGAAAATAATATTGGAATGAAAATTTTATTTTTAAAGATTAAATGTGGAAATATTTTGGTGGGTAATAAAGTGTATGGGAGTGAGGAAAAAAAAAGATGCATTAGATATAAAGTAGACTTAAAAACTATATAAGAGTAGGAGTTGTAATATTGAATAAATAATTAAAAATAGTCACTCCTTTTGAATAAAACAAAGAAAAAATAAAATTTTAACAATTGATCTGTGTTTCCGTCCACTTCATATATTCAATAGCATTACTCCACATTGGGTGACTTTGATTATCAGTTGTTAAAATTTTATTTTTTTATTTTATTTTTTCTATTTTTTAATCAAAAGGAGTTACTATTTTTAATTATTTAGACTTATAAACATTGGAACATGTTTTATTTGATTGTAAAATGGTAGATGAAGAGAGAAAGAAACAAGTTTAGAAAGAAAGGAAAATTGGGAAGAAATATATTTAAATGGAAGCCAAATTAATTGGAAAGCAATAGGTATTATAAAAGATTTTTGTAGGAAAATAGATAATTGAAAAAGAAAGGATATTCTGTAAAAGAAAATGTAAAATTTTAAAATACTGGAAAAGTATAAAATGAAACTATGTTAACTATTGAGACTCCTCTTCCAAATATGTAATTATATTACAATAAATGGAATAAAGTTAATAATAACAATAATAATTTTCCTGCCCTTGCCATATAGCACCCTGGGTGCTAATGTCTTTAGCCTGGTAACCCCACTTCAATGACGTGTGAAGCACTCATTAAATAACAACAGCTGCTCACCCTATTCGGCATGCAGAGTGTGGATAAGTCCTGTGGTACACCCCACCTTGCTGCGTTAAGTTGGCAACATCTCTTAGTACAGAGGGAGGATAGAATAATAGGAACACCTTTCGATTTATACGTTTTGTCGAATATCTAGAAAAACACTTGTCAAATAATCCTCAGGGGTGTAAAGGACATGTCAAACCTCATATATTTTAGCAAAAGATTTGTCCCAAAGGCAAATATGGGACCAGTAACAAATTGAAGAAAGAAAAATGTTTCGGATTACCCTGTAAAAAACAATGTTTGACATGCGCTGTATCTGTAGGATTTGATTAGGAGGCTTTATTTTTTACTTATTTGTGTTGGTTTGTATAAGAATAGCAGGTTCCTTATAAAAATAGAAAACTTTTTGTAAATTTTTTGTTTATAACATGCAAAGTTTTCAACCCAATGCAATGTCATTTTCAGGAAATTTGAAAAACTACAGTAGAGACAACTCCCTGCTATCAGAATATTAAAATATTATTATTTGATGAAATATGAGTATTTTAACTAATATTTTTTGCATAATTTATTAGCCAAATGTTTTTTTTATAAAAAGCCCAAGCAAATATCCTGAAAATTCAGAAAGATATTGCCGATAGAATGAGTTGAATATCAGTTGTTCTCAAAACTAAGCAAAACGATAAAGGGCTTTCTCCAAATTTTTATTTTTGGACCGGACACCTTTATCCACTTCTTCTCCTTAAGCTGATATGCATTCATATTTCTGATTGATCTGAACCCGACCTGCACTTCTCACAAACTAATATATCTCTTAATTATATCCTTAGCACAGCTGGCACTCCTGTCGCTAAACACTTTAATTCCCCTGGTCACTCTTTAAAGGACATCAGCCTCTATATTCTTCGCAATAACTTCCATAACAAAAAAGAAAGAAAGCAATCTCCAGTCTTTTTTTTATCTGGAAATTCAATTCCCTAACCCCTAATGGCAATAACCTGAGCAAAGGCACCATTCTTTCATTTCCTTTTCCAAATTTCCCTCCCACTCCAGCTATTTCCTAAATTGTGGCAGGCTTTTCCAGGCCCTTGTCTATTCCCTTCTATAATTTTCCCCTCCAATCGGTTAACATTTTTTTCCACATTCATTATGTTCTGCTTTCTCAATTATTTCCTCTGTTTTAATGATATTTCTATATGATTTCATAACTTTTTTCTTCTATGTCCTTCTTTTTGTCTAGCCCTGTATTCTTTTGTCGGACCTGCTTGTGGGTGCGCCGTTAGGTAGTTGCATTTTGTCTGTTGCTCTTTTAAGCGGACTTTGACTGTTTCATTCCTAGTCTTTTGTTAGTATTTCTGTCATTTTGATTATCTACGTGTTACCTGATCACATTTTTTTCGCTGTCCCCAACCAATAGTCCTCCTTTCTGTCTATTCCACCACGTCTTCTTTTCATTTCCAGGCTTCCCATTTCTCCATTCCTTCCAATACCTACCCCCCCCCCCTACGTTGTCTCTAAATATAAGCACTCCTTTCGTTACTTTAGGGTAGTCTCTAATGTTCTCCTTGATTTAGAGAACTACCCTTGCTTCGCAAAAGGAGAGCCTCTGTCCAAAACGTCAGCTTTTTATTTATTATTTATTAATTTAATTTTTTTTGTTATATTACTTATTATTTATAGTATTCCAGGTTTTTTGTCTTGCCGTTTTCCTCTCCTTCCATCAATCACAGACGCCATTAGTAAGCTGAATGGACATGCAAAGTCTTCAGTGATGAATACCGCTTCCGTTTTGTTCATATCATGATTGAATTTACGGTGGCGACGTGTGGGTGAAGAGCTTCAAGACTTAATGCACACCCATGTAATTTGGGGTTGTAACAATTTCGGATACACTGGAGCATGTGTCACGTGACCTCCGCTTCAGCGCCAATCAGAAATGAAATGGCTGGTTTCGATCAGTCACCTTAATCGAAACTGAAACAGAAGAGACATGTGAGAGGAAAAACGACCGACCAAACACAAAGTGCAAAAGATGCAGTGTAAAACCTTCAATGAATTTCTAGATATACTTAGATCACGAAATTCAGACGTTTTCAAAATTTAATGTGCATTAAAGTCGGAAAGGATTTCTGGATGAGAACAGTAAGTACTATATAAATTTAATACTGTAGTAAAGTAAAGGATGTGAGACTATGAGTACATAGGTTTTACAAATATAAACTCAAAAATCATTAGTAAAATGTAGTATTGAATGATAAATTGATCGTTATTATATATTATACTGAAATGTTATGTTGATTTCATATGATAGTTTAACAAAAACTTCGACACTATCGTAAATATGCCGAATCCGTGAGAATAACACAATGAAATAATACCTATAATATTCATAGTCTTGAGTTTGGAAAGATGGAATTACAGTATTTATAAATTAAAAAATAAATGCGGAGAAAACGGGTACCAAAAATTAAATTGGAAATTTAATTATTATAGTTAATATTTCTGCTGAAAGAAATATATATTGGAAAGATGGAAAGCTGCCATACTTTCAACTAGGCACAAGAATATATACTTGCCATCAAGGATAAGATAAAAGTTTGTCTACAAAAAAGAAGTATGCAGAAGAAAAGGCCAGAAAAGTAAGATTATATTGCGTTTGTTAGGTTTTTAATGTCCTTCATGGATGCTTATTTAGATTCACCAAATAAACAGCAAGTTCATATCTTAACATAGTTTTTGATTTTGTCATTTTTCCCAACAAAAGAATGATCATGCTTTTATTAAGACTTATAACCTGGTTCAAGTGACAAAAAAGGTGGAGTGCCCAGTTTCCTTCAAAGTTACACGGGTCTTTGAATTACATGAATTTCAGGTTGGTGATGTTTGTTACATGCTCTAGATGTCGTATTGATTATGTATAGTGTACTGATCATCATTTTAACTGTGATGGTCAGGCTATACTAATTATTATAACTTCTTTTTTTATATTTGCAGCTTGATAACTCAACAAAAGCAAAAAAGGATGCAGTATCCAAGAAAATTAAAACTCGGCTGAAAAATGGTGAAACCATTAATGTTGAAAACATTTTCACAATGTTTTATTTTTTAATAAACAATTGAAAACATTTTCACAATGTAATATTTTTTAATAAAACAA
>JAHWFO010091507.1:0-25719 GCA_023313115.1 Rhysida immarginata
GTGACTCTAATTTAATTTTAATTTTGTTTTATTATTTCACAATTTTTACCCATTATAAGGAGATAAATTCATTTCAAATTTAATTGTTTTTTAATCTTATGCTTCATTCCATTACGAAATTAAGAAATACATTTTTCCTTTTACATTTTTGCTTCTAAATTATTCTTTATAATACTAATTGTAATCCTTAATGGCATGGCTGGTGAAGTTTTTAAAAAAGTGTAATTGTAAATGCTGATTTCATTATTTTTTCCACTGCATTTATTGTATTTATTTCTATAATCTGAGCAGATTCAAGACTGTCCATGTAATCCCTGTTTGCAAGAGAATATGTGTAACATTCCTTTAGTATTGTTAAAAATCATAAATAAAAATCATAAAAGTTCGATGTTTGTTAAATTTTTTTTAATATTAATAAAATACATGTTACTTTCCAGCGCAAATGAGTTGTTAATTATGCGATTCTTTTGGTGTTTAATGTTTATTTTTTAAGAACTTGTGTCATTTTAACAAATTGATTTAAATGTTCATTTTTTTTTTTAGCTTTAAATGCATTAATTTTAACAAATTGATTTACAGTATTGCATATGATTGCCTAATAGTTAAAACCGAAATTTAATAACAACTGTAATAAATAAATAAATAAATAAATAAATCAGCTATTGAAATTCATCGTCATCAATTATACTGGGATAACGAAAAGACGCGAAGAAAGAAACATCGAAGATGGGAGGAAAAAAAATATTCACAAGTTCACCACTTGTGAATATCTTTCCCCCCCACCTTCCATGTTTCTTTCTTCGCGTCTTTCCTTATCCCAGTATAATCGAAGGGGGAAGTGAAAGTAACAGCAATTTAAATGGGGAGGGGAGAAAAAGGAACAGCCGATTAGTTCACCAGTCCAAACGTTATTCCGGTTTGGCGCTGTTTTTATTTCATAAATTTAGCATTGAATCAGTTAGCAATTTCGCTTCCCGTTCTCCCTATTCCCTGGTATCGGTCTGGTTTTAAACAATGACGTATATTAAAGATAGACTCCGAATCCTATTGTTGTAACTTGAAGGAAATTGGGAAGCTCCATGCCCAGAACTGTCATGGCCGAATGTGAGTGAAGATGATGCAAAAACACATGGCTAAATACGAGAGTAGCTGATTAATAATTCTTTCACACGCCGATCACGGAGTGATAAGTTTATCTTTTCGTTTACTTTGTATTTGAAGTATTTTATTATATTTTATAAACAATTTTTCGATCATGGTTTCAATTTCGTTTCGATTGTCTTTCAGTTACGTATTTTCATTTTAGTTACGTATTTTGAATTTTTTTTTGTGGAAAATGATTCCTGATCCTTTTTCTTGTCTATTTGTACAGTTGTACGTAGTTTAACTTTGAGGAATGGTTTTGAATTAATTATTCCTCAGGCCCAAAATCTTCAAAAACAAAGCAGCCAGACAGCTAATTATTCCACGGCTCACTCCTGCCCAGAACTATCATGGCTCAATTTGCTTCATTTTTTGCCGCAATTAACAATAGGATTCGGAGTCTATCTTTAATATACGTCATTGGTTTTAAACGCCTGTTTGGCATATCCCTCCTTGGTGACTTTTCAACACGGGCTCAATTGTGATTGGCTAGCTCTCCATTTGGCCATGGATGAAAGAAACAGGATGGACGACTCCTATGAGTCGTGCGTGAGTTTTTTTTCAGTGGCGCCCTCTGGATTCTTAAGTGTAAAATACCGAAATATTTGGTTTCGCTTCGCATGGTTTCTGTTTACACAGCTGTTAGGCCCGCCGCAAATAAAAATTAGGAGCGACCCGGTCGCCAGCGACGGCTCGTCGCTCCTTGCTGCCTGCAGTGGGGGGGGGGGCGCCGTCCGTCAAGGTCACACTGCTGACGTCAGTTGTCGCTTGTCGCCAGCTCGTCTCGCCGCAAATAAAAATTAGGAGCGACCCGGTCGCTTATGATAGCTGGAATTATTAATATCCCAGGGAACAGTGTTTACTGCAATTAAACATGTATATTATTCGTATGTTTAATGAATATATCTTTGAACTTTCATTAAGTATAATGTTTTTTACACAATTCAAATATATTAACACGTGATACACATAAAGTAACATAGATCAAACAAAGAAAAATGGTTATCAAACAAGAATAAATAAAACAATTGGTTATTATTTTTAGGAAAATGCATTTACGTGGTCAAATTGGAATTAAATTCTTTTAAAATAAAGATTTAAAAATGTAATAAAATTGAAGCCTTCCAGTAGATGGTTATAAATAATTTAAATGGCTTAATAAAGTCAAAACCATATAGTGCTGACATATGGCATCAAAGCTATTATAAAATTTCTACTACTTGCCCTCATCTATTATTGATAATATATTTTTTAATAGCACGTGAATATATAGCATAATTATTTTTCAGCACGTGCAATGAAAAATAAAAATAATATTTTTTTTTTTTTTTTTAATTTTAAAAATAAAAATTTTTAAAATTTTTTTAAAAAGTATAAAAAGTATAAGAAGTATAAAGTTTTTAAAAACTTCTACAGAAATCTATTATTATTATTATGATTATTATTATCATCACAAATAATGGAACAATGGAATGTCAACATGTTTCATATACAGTGTCTGCATAATCATTATTGATAAAATATATCATGTATCATTACTATATAAAAACATCGAACCCTTATTATATTACAATATCATCATATTATAAAAAACCCGTATTGTAAGCATTCACTAATGAAAAATATTACTATATCAGGAATGGATGAGGGAAAATTGCCCTCATCCATTCCTGATAATAAAATTTTTCTATAGCACGTGAATATATAGCATAGCATAATTATTTCTCAGCACGTTCAGTTAAAAATAAAAAAACAAAATTAATTTTTTTAATTGTATAAAATTTTTAAAAACTTCTATAAAAATCTATTATTATTATTATTATTATTATTATTATTATTATTATTATTATTATCACAAAAAAGGAACAATGGAATGTCAACATGTTTCATATCCAGTGTCGGCATAATCATTGGAGAGTTTTTGCAACCTCAAACGATATGCGAAATACGAAAGGCGAAATGCGATAGGTGGCATTTTGGTCATGTGACTGCCATGTACCGTTTGGTCATGCCAGCTTTGGTTGAACGAAATACTTGAAGCTAGCGCCCGCTACGATCCCCATGATAAGCTTAAGTGGTTGTTTATCGTGTAAATCTGTCTGGATCGCAGAGCTTATGGGAGAAGCGATTTGCTGGAGCATCCGGGCATTTCATGGTGCAACTCCTGTTTATATATAATTTAGGAAAGAAATGCTACTATTGACCCAATGATTAACTTTTAAAAAATTAATTATAATCTGATTTAAGTGCTTTTTAATCCATTATTTAATATAAATTAACGGTAATTTTATTATGTCACATAAACCCAACAGACTTATTTTTTATAATTATTTTATACGTTTTAATGAATTGAAAGTTAAAAGGCGTACATGTATTTAATAGGAAAAAAATACCCCCATTAATTTACTTATTTCATTGTTTTGAAAATAAAAGGTTGTTCACAAGTAAATAATAGTTGTCTTGCCGGTGTTTATTGATAATAATTGAACAACATAGACATCACATTAAATACATTTGGAACATTAAAGGTAAAAAGTGAAATAAAATTCGACCAGTCAACAGCCACTAGGTTTATCTCCTGAAATTGTCCAAGAATGTTTTATAAAGTTCAAATGAATATTTATTTCTTACAGTACCTTAATGCATATGTACTGCAATAATTTTGAAAAATGAAGATGCTTTCGCTTTCACGGTCCATGTGCGCGTTTTTTTTTTCCATCCATGGCGCTTCTCAGTAATCCTGTAATCCTGGTAGAGTTACCCGATAAACAGCCACTTAAGCTTATCATGGGGATCGTAGCGGGCTCTAGCTTCAAGTGAACGACATACGAAAATTCTAAAAAATTTCGTTGCCACCTTTGGTAACCAAATGTGTCGTCGCGCATGCGTGCTGCGCCCAACCTCCACGCTCTGACAGCAAGTTCCTCACGTTAACCAACATGGCGTCCGACGGGAAACTGCTTCGCAGTTGTTTAACACAATGTTAAATCCCACCACGAGTTATAGCTTTAAACTTTAATAGTACTTACTTCTCCTTGCTGCCATGATGCTGAGAATCAGATATCAGAGTGAGCTGAGCAGTGTAGAAGTAAAACCTGATGTTGGCAGTATCGAAACTCTGGAATTTCTCTTTTTCGCATTTCTCTTTTCGCATTTCTTATTTCGCGGGTGCAAAAACTCTCAAAACGAAATACGAAAGGAGAAAGACGAAATGTCACCTTTTGCATTTCGCCTTTCGTATTTCGCATATCGTTTGAGGTTGCAAAAAGTCTCTATTATTAATATTTCATAGCATAATTTTTTCTCAGCACGTGCTGCGTAGAAAAAAAATATTAAATTCTTATTTTATTAAATTTTTATTTTATTAAATTCTATAAAAATCGATGACTGTGGCCTCCATTTCTATTGTCCACTGTATTTTTTCACAGGATGAGGGGCTTTTGTTTTTTGCGGATGCCATTGAGGATGATAGTGGATGTGGATGATGTGGATACTGGTGTTGTCGCTGGTCGCTTCCAATTGAATTCAGCTCAATAGAGGCGACGTCGCCTGAAAACCAGTTTTTTTCCCGTCGCCGCGACGAAGGGCAAAAACTAGGTCACGCTCGGGCGACAAGGAGCGACGCCGACGCATGCGCAGTACCCATGGTGCGACCGATGTCGCCGCGACGAAGTGTATTTGCGGCGGGCCTTAGAGGAGAAAAGCATGGCCGCCTATTGCAAAAATATTACGTATTTCATTGAGTTCTTTTGAATTTTTTTGTATTGATGTATTTTTTATTATTTTATTGAATTAGTTTATTGAAATATTAAGTCTTGGAGTTAAAATGTAATTTTTATTAAAATTACATACGATTCTTTTAACAATTTAATTATATACGTATAAAGTTTTGCTTTAAAAATTAAAATTACATTAAAAGATATCAAAATGAAAACGGAAAAGATTTCTTCATTAAATCATAACTGTACACATGAACTAAATATATATTATAAGTTTCAAAGAAATCGCAGCTGTTTCTGGTCTCCTAGCAATATGTCAACAATAACCATGAGCCTATGGACAGCTTTTCCTCTTCTCCCTAAGCAGACGACAGATGCTAGTTTTCATGCAAACATCCAGATGTCGCTCTGAAATCAAACTTGCTGGGGAAGTATAGGGAGTCGTCCATCCTGTTTCTTTCATCTTTTTTAATTTATTTGCAACTTGTAAACACGAGAAAGTGACATTAGAACAATTCCACGATAAAAAGAATGTAAAAGTTAATCTAATTTTTTTTCTAAAACTAATCATCGATAATTGAGAAATTTTTTTTTTTTTCATCTTTTGCAATAGGTGTCAAATTTTCATTTTTGTATAAATATAAAATATGTACAGACTGCTAAATATAAACTCTTTTGTTATTCGTTATTAGTTTCCCTTTTTGCTGAAAAGGTGAAAAAATCAGATTCTCGAACTTGCTATCAGCTGATCAAGAATCACATTTATTATAAAAATTAAAACGTTAATGTGCTTCTTTTTTTTAACCTCCTTTATCTAATATACAAATAAAGTCTGGTAGGCTAACCAGCATTAGCCATCTTTGCATTTCTTCTTAATAAGCTGAAAAGTATCGTAAATTGTACCTCTGCTAATTCAATCGGGAAAAATATGGCCGACGGCCCGAGTTGTCGCCACTCTCCTTACAGGCACCCTAATAAAACCTAGAGCCAGAGACCGTTAACAAGAGCTCATAAGTGAGAGTGAGTCTCTTCCATGTTAAAGCTGGTCCCATCATCGAGCACAAACTAAGGGGATTTTAACGTGCTGCCATCTAATGGCGTTTGTCAGCATCTCGTTGAAACTGAAACCTTTCACGATGCTGTTAAGAATAAGATCACGGCGTTCACTTTGAAGAGGGTTTAAAAATCAACAGACTTCATGAAAATTAATGTATCCTTACTAATAATTAAATTTTATTACAGTCTCTATGGTAATAATAGTTATATAAGTTTTAATTCAGATTTCTATTAATAATTATGATAAAAAATTTGACAACCCAGGAAGACATTGACGATATTTCCTAATTGCATTGGAAATTATGCTTCTTCTTTCTGAATTTAGTCATTGAAAGTATATTTTACACTGTGCAACGAAAGAAAAACTGGGCGTGTCTAATTAAATTCCCAATTTCAATTGTTAGACGTTGTTGCAAAGATAAAAAATGTTTTTTATTTTCTTGCTTTTTATATCTATAATAAAATCTTGCAAACATTCCAAGGAGGAGCTTTAGCAGTGAAGCAGAAATACATTTATACATTTATGAAAAAAAATTTAACCCCCCCCCTCCCCCCGAGTAGGGGAAGGCAAGTGGCAGATCCTGCGGTCATCTATTTTTACCCCTTTATCTGCACTTTTTACCTCTCCCCAAGTTTTTAATCAAGAAAATATGTATAAAATGTAAAAAACCTCGTATCTCCTTTACTTTTTCATTATTTCCTAACGTATGATATATAACATGCCAGATGTTGCCATAGTTCTAAGGACCAAGTGACTGCCACCCCCGCAAATCCGACCTCCCTGGAATAATTGGACCTAAACTTCATAGAACTGTAGATCTTGCATAGAGGAATCTGGATACCGAATTTCACGCCTTTACGTACACCTCATTCTAAAAGCGTTTTCAATTAGATGAAATGATGTTCGGCATCCTTGCAATACATCAAGCCACTAAAACTAATTGGCTTTAAACCAGTAAAATGAATGCAATTCGAACTCGACTTCTCGCTTGAACTGATTAATTTCACTGGTTTAATATTTTGTAAAGCGGCCGAACATTATTCACCTAAGTGAAAACGCTTTTGGAATGAGGTGTACCTAAATCAGTGTGACCAGATTTTTTTCAAGAAAATACTAAATGCAACGGCAAAAAAATACCAAAAAATACTAACACATAGTGCTTTAATACTAAATAAAATACTAAATGCGAAAGTACTTTAATACCACAGATACATAATACATTACTATACTGTATACATGTGTTTAATACTAATTAAGGTACTGAATATTAGTGCGTAACGGAAATGGAAATCGGAATTGATCACAGAATTCTTGAGTTTAAAGCAGCTAGAAAAGCACTGAAGTGCCATGAATTATGTGTTGCGTTGAAGTCTCTTCTCGCATTACAGGTAGGGAAACTAGACGAAAAGGTTTTGCTAATTACAGGTGTTGCGTTGCTTTTCTAGCAGCGAGTTTAAGCGTCTTGAAACTCAACAATGATCCGCTCTCGGATATAATAAGAGGCAAATATCAAAATCGGTTTCGGGTTCAATTTTTCAAATTGGAGGATTGGTACGGAATTGGTATTGAAAAAATAAAAAGCTATATGGGAATCTGAATTTGAATTTAGCCATTTAACAAGGTGCTTACTGGATTAACCTATTCGTGCTGACTGACAGGCTGACAGACACTGAATCGACAATCGAAACAGTACATTTCTTCAGATGGGACGAAAGCAGGGCTTTCACAAAGCTCATCGAAACAGAATAAATTCCAAATGAAATACACTGAGGTAGTCAAGATTCTTTAAGATTGACTCAAGAAGCCTAACCAACCCAAGCGGTCTTCCATATTATACAAAAAAGAAAATAAGATTGACGATTGTCAGAAACAAAATACAAACGAAAATAATAATAATAATCATTTATATAAAATCAGCGACGGTGGACATTGTCACAACAAAGAAAAAATCTAACAATGGGTTATTTCCTGATTATACAAACGGGTGGGTTCGCTCAACACCTCCTAAAGAGAAAGCCTCTGCACGGAAACCGTCATACATTGTTACATCATCATAGTAGTGCAAATTCAGGGCTTATTATTGGTAGAAATACGAATAACAAAGCCCTACTATGATGATGTAACAATGTATGACGTTTCCGTGCAAAGGCTTTCACTTTAGGAGGTGTTGGTTCGCTTCTAGTAATAAATAAATTTGTCCGTCTTTTATTGGTTGGGAATTTCCAATGGGAAAATTTGGTTCCAGGACGCAATCAATTTGTAACAGCTGAGAGTCTGCTATTGGTCCATTATCTTGGTTCAGAATTTCATTTGGATTTCCAAATTTCCATACTCTCGAACGCATCTATGTCAAAAACCACTTGCACGAATTTGTCATAAAAATCCCAAAAATACCTGAAAAATATATATAATTTATAAAAAAAAACTGGAAAAAAAATATAATTTATATAAAAATACTAAAAAAAATACTAAATATACAAAAATACTAAAAAAATACTAACGCTTCAAATTCTAGTCCAAAAAATACTAAGTTAGTACCAAAAATACCAAATCTAGTCACACTGACCTAAATAGTACGCAGATATGTTGCCCTCCCTGAATCCCATCCCCGTAATTCCGATCCCAGTGTACCAATCAAAACCAAACTAAATAGTACAGATAGGCATGCCCATAATAAGCTACATTCCGAATTTCAACCTTCTACCTCAAAAAATGTAGAAATTATGAAGGGGTACACAGTGAAGACATTATAAAACCAATACGTAGCTCCATTCTTCGGCTACTTAATAATATAAATTATGAGCCCTTGAGCAATCGTGCGTCGACAAAGCGATTTCACGTGCGCGCGCCGATGTCAGTAATGCTTAAAAGATGAACAGAAAGTAACAATGTATTCCTTCTTGACAAATCGATTGTTATATGACATTATCTTTGTATTCTTTACACTCACTGTTTTAGCACGTGAATGCGACTTGAAGGGGTCCACGAAAAATTCTGGAAAGTTGATACGACCGAGCTAAGACTTTGATGGTCATATTTCTGAAAACAGAATTTGAAAAAGTCAATTCCTTTTCAAGTTATCGTGCAAACGGCGGACGGCCAGACGGACGGCCGGATAAACGTACAGACCAAGGGCGCATTCTTAAAAGTAGCTTTTATGCTAAAGCTCCTAATAATTATATATAATTGGATAATTGAAATGTATGTACTTTTCTGAAACAAAATTATAACAATTAAAATGTGGTAGCATTATTCTGCCGTTTCTTCTAATAAATAGTAAAAAAATTCCAAAATGAAATGAGAATAAAATCTTGTAAATATTCCAAGGATCTTTAGCTGTGACATAGAAGTAATATTAAATTCGAGAATTAAGGTCTAGCTAAGTTATTAGTAACCAACGGAAATTCATTTAATTCTTTCCAAATTTACGTCTATTTTATTGCTCAGATATTGAATGATTGAGTTACTGAGCCTAGACAAAACGATTTCACGTGCGTGTGCCCATGTCACAATGCTTAAAAGATAATCATGAAAGTAGCAGTTTATTAGGAGCTTTAGCATAAAAGCTACTTATAAGTATGCGCCCTTGGTCTGTACGTTTATCTGGCCGTCTGCCGTTTGCACGATAACTTGAAAACGGATTAACTTTTCTAAATTCTGTTTTCAGAAATATGACCATCAAAGTCTTAGCTCGGCCGTATCAACTTTTTCAGAATTTTTCGTGGAACCCTTCAAGTCGAATTCACGTGCTAAAACAGTGAGTGTAAAGAATACCAAGCTAATAGCATGTCATATAACAATCGATTTATCAAGAAAGACATTGTTACTTTCTGTTCATCTTTAAAGCATTACGGACATCGGCACGAGCACGTGAAATCGCTTTGTCGACGCATGATTGCTCAAGTGCTCATAATCTATATTACCCAGTAGCGAAAGAATGGAGCTACTTATTGGTTTTGTAATGTCTTAACTGTGTACCCCTTCATAATTTCTACATTTTTTGAGGTAGAAGGTTGAAATTCGGAATGTAGCTTCCTATGGGCATGTCCATCTGCACTATTTAGTTTGGTTTTGATTGGCACACTGGTGTCGGAATTACGGGGGTGGGATTCAGAGAGGACAACATATATCTATGTGCTATTTAGGTACGTAAAGGCGTGAAATTCAGTATCCAGATTCCTTCAGGCAAGATCTGCATTACTATGAAGTTTAGGTCCCCGTGTTCCATTGGAGTCGGATTTGCGGGGGTGGTAGTCACGTCGTCTTTAGAACTACGCCAACATATGGCTTGTGATATATCATACGTTTGGAAATGATGAGAAAGGAAAGAAAATACGAGGTTGTTTGCATTTTCTACATATTACGTTCAAGAAAATTAATTTTTGATTAAAAAACTTGGGGAGAGGTAAAAAGTGCAGATAAAGGGGTAAAAATAGATGACTTCAGGATGTGCTACTTGCCTTACCCTACTCGGAGGGAGGGGGAGGGGGAATAATTTTTTAATAAATGTATAAATGTATTTCTCCTTCACTGCTAAAGCTCCTCCTTGGAGTGTTTACAAGATTTCATTCATTCTTGACGAATCAATTGTTCTGTGACATGCAATTGTTTTGGTATTTTTTACGGTCACTGTTATAGCGCGTGAATTCGAAAAAGGGGTCCACGAAAAAGCCTGAAAAGTTGATACAGCGAGCTAAGACTTTGATGGTCATATTTCTAAAAACATAATTAGAAACAGTTAATCCGTTTTCAAGTAATCGTGCAAACGGCGGATGGTCGGACGACCGGATAAACGTACAGTCCAAGCGTGCATTTTTATAAGTAGCTTTTTGCTAAAGCTCTAATAAATAGCGAATTCTGGAGTAGATTTACCACTACCAACCGAACTACCCTATTTTCGATGATCACGGAACATTATATCAACGGACAAATGGACCATGACTAACCTACTCTGAAGAATAATAATAATACTATCCTGAACTTTAATAAACATTTTATAAGAAACTGATGTATTCCCAACAATTATCTATATTTTTTATTATTTTTCCTAATTATACTTTATTCCATCTGGAATGCATATAAATAAATAAATAAATAAATAAATAAATAAATAATTTAAAAATCAGTTCGTCACACATAATCTGGTCTGAAACGTTCTTCAATGCTTCAAATAATCACATTCATTTTGCTCAGTACCATTTTGACACTCAAGCCAATTTGACTCCTTCCGTTCGTTTAGTCAAGTCATTATATCCGTGCGCCCCAGAATCGATTTGACTCAGTAGACTGGACAGATTCAGCAAATTACATTGAAATCGTCACATTCATTTCGTCCCAGAATCGTTTCACCACACTGTCGAATCGACACATTCTGTTCGTCACGTTCAATTCGTGACTTCACGTATT
The DNA here is from genome assembly GCA_023313115.1 of Rhysida immarginata. Taxonomy (NCBI): domain Eukaryota; kingdom Metazoa; phylum Arthropoda; class Chilopoda; order Scolopendromorpha; family Scolopendridae; genus Rhysida; species Rhysida immarginata. Next base: position 11,326 of record JAHWFO010091507.1, read on the forward strand.
CAGTCAGCTACAAAAAGGTTTATGAATTATTAAAATGTAGCCGTGATACTCGTAGTCCCTTGTTCGAATCCAGGTCGCGGAATTTTCCCTTTTTTTTCATTAATATCTTTAGCTTATGTTTGCAGAATTAATTCCAGTTTTAATTATTACTTACGTTCCAATTATGTTTAAAAATTTAATTAGGTGAAACCCCAAAAGTACAATCTACTGAATCCCAGATAGCGTTACGCTCCTTATTTTTGTTATAACTAAATCTTAAGGTGAGGGCGACATTAAAAGTACACTTCTTATGATGATAACAGAAACTGAATCGCTCTTTCCAGTAAAATCTTCTGTGTGAAAATTGATTTCCAGTGGTTTTAATTGCGTTATCGTCGTATAGCATCCACGTTTCTCACCTTATCTTATCATAGTATGATTCGCCTTATCGGGGTTCGATCTGAAGTCCCGGTTTTTCAAAAAAAAATTTAATTTCGAACTTCAAAATCTAGACAATGCTAAGTCCTACTGAGATAATTTTTATATGTAAAACTACCCCTAATACCCGGCGTTGCTTCTGTTTTATTAAAAAAAAAAAAGAAAAGCTGTGAACTAAAAACTAAACAGTCAAAACTAATATAACTGAAAAAAACTTGTCAAGAACAGTTTTTAATTAAAAGTATTTTTTCTTTTGAACAAAGCAGAAAACTTAAGTTAAACATAAACCCATACAAAAGAAGGAATTAGTTAATGCAAAGCTTCCAAATAAATAATGTTCTTAGTGGAACCTTTTTGGTTAAAGTAGATCTAAGGATTATGTGGAAAGTAAACACGTGAACAACCAACGTATAGCTGGCCATGAGAAAGTCAAGGAGACTTTATATCCAGTCCAACAACTTTAAGAGATTGTCCTGAGACTTGTTGATTGACATAGCGAAACTGAGCTTAAGAGGAAATTGCAGTCTCTTGAACTGAAATGGCAAATCTTTGACTGATGGAATTAGCGGGATTCTTGGAATGAACACAATTTCAGTTTTGTATTTCACTGCGCAATCGTGGAAGGTCCAAGTTTCTCAGCAGCATGACTTAACTCCTATTTGGAGGATTAGGTTGTGCAGTGGCATTTCAGGTGGCTGGACAAAGTTTAGAAACTCAGATGAAAACTCTACAGCTTCATCCTGATTGAAAACACTGTCAATAGATCGGAAAGAACTTGCTGTTTCAGGTAATATTTTTAACAGATCTAGATAGATTTTTTTAGCAGATCCAGTTGATTTTTTCGACTTCATCATTGTGGAGCTAAAATCGCACGCTCACACAAACAGGTGGAGTCTTAGTAGTTGTAGTTCATGCTAGAAAAGACTTTTGCCTTGAGCTCATCTATTGTGCCAAACATCTGTTCACATGGCAGTTGATGCATGTTGAGCTGTTGGTAAAAAAAAAGGCAATCCTCTGCTGCCAGTGGCAAGCTGTTGCTGTGAAAAGAGCTCAGCTGTTAAATCTTCAAACTGACGGGCTCTTGTGGTGGTCTTCAGTTTCCGTTTCTGAACATGTTGCCAGAGAATGGAGCTCTTCAAAGAAGCATTCAGCTCATCAGCCTTTGTGCCTTTTGGGATGACGATTCCCGTCTGTTGAATGTCTCCTGCAAGTACCACAGTCACTCCTCCCATGAGACTGTCACTGCCTCTGTCAAAGTCTTGTCAACAACTTCCAGCGCCTTGCGATATGACATGGTGCACTCATCCCAAACAATGAGCCGTGTTTATTGGAAAACCATGGCCTTGCCTGAATTCCTTGAAATGTTACATATTGAAGAATCTGTTTTGGCCAAGTTCAAAGGAATCTTAAAAGCTTAATGTGCAGCCCTGCCTCCAGTATGAATTGCTGCCGCAATGCCAGAAGATGCTACAGCAAGATATGCAGTGCTGCCTGGTCTTTGCGAGAAAAAGTTGATCAGGAAAGTTTTTCCTGTGCCTCCAGGCACATCAAGAAAAAAAAGTTTTCCAGTCTGTCTTCTGACAGCATCAATTATCCTGTTGTAAGCAGTTCTTTGGTCATCAAGTAGCGTTCGTTCATTTACTGCAACAAAAGCCTCCAGTTCATCTATCTTTTTCTATCTTCTTTCTCCTTCTATCTATGTATGTTCAATCTATCTTCTTCTTGTATTACCCCTTTACGTGGTCAGAGAAATTAGTATTCCCTCAAAAAAGAGAGATGGAATGTGGGGAGGGGTCTAAAAAGCGCTATAACTCCAAATGACCTTGACCTTGAATCAATTTGACCTGCCTAAAACCTTCCCAGGGTAAACCTAAATTACCATGCAAAATTTCATGAAGATTAGACCAGCCATTTTGGAATGCATAGCGAACAGACAGATAGACATATAGAAAAATTTTATATATAGAGATTCGCTTCTAGTAACAGTATTGTAGCGTGACTTCGCAAAGGATTATGGATTAAACCATCGTTGATTACAAACAGATTACAAACCAGTATTGCTAATTTAGCATTTTATTTCATGCGCTTGTCCTTTATGGGACACTAGCCGAAGTACCCGGCGTCATTCGTAGAAAAATATAGTTTTTTCATATTTATGTATACAGGGTGTTCTCGTAAAACGTGTACAAATTTGGTGGGGGGTGATAGAGGAATCAAATCTAAGCAACATTTTCCTCTTTCATTTTTTTTCTCTGAGGCATTGTTTTTGAGATAAAAAATGTTGGACGTCGCGTAGACGTAATATGCCACTCAATCCCTGCTTCTGGAACAGGTCAAAATCATGGTCAATCATGTAATAAAAAGAACAAAAACACAGTGCATACAGTACAATAATGTGACTTGTTTTTTATGAAACATGCAAATGTTTTACAATAAGTGTTCTAATTAACTCCCTCTGGCATGAATGCATGCTTTACAACGTCACCGCATGGACTGACGTACACGTTCAGATGTGCCTGGTTCTTCGCGAATCTGGTCCGCAGCCACGGCGATTCTGGTTACCAGCTCTTCATTGGATCCCACAGGTGTCTCGTATACCAATGTCTTTAACTGTCACCGCAATATAAACAACTGTTTCCTGTAGGTAGGATTTCAACATTTTTTATCAAAAAAACAATGCCTCAGAGAAAAAAATGAAAGAGGTAACTGTTGCTTAGATTTGATCCCTCTATCACCCCCCACCCCCCAAGTTTGTACACGTTATTTGAAAACATTCTGTATACAGAGTCCGCCAAAAAATGTATACACACTTCAGCAAAATGTATAATAAAAGATACATTGTATTCCCGCGTGAAAGGCTTGCATCATTGTTGATGCTGTTTCACGGAACAATCGTAAAAGTCATCATTCAACAAAGCAAATAACGATGTCACAATTTTTAACGCTGGCAAAAATCCGATTTAGATAAAAAAAAATAAAAACACTGTGTCTCGTGCGAAAGACTTGCAGTCATTGTTGATGCTGCTTCACGGAACAATCGCAAAAACTTAAAACAATCACTTGGCAAACAATTGTCAATTGTTCAAATCCTAGACCAATCAGAAAGCCGAATGCCAGCCATACACATCTCAGTTTTATACAGGGTGTTTTTGAATTGAGTACAGATTTTTTGGGAGATGTTAGAAGAGGTCCTTAGAAGTATTTTTTGTCATATGAACATGGGGTCCCCGCAGATCCGTTTACTTACAATACTGCATTGAACAATCAAATGACACCGGGACGCAGTGTGCGTTGGTAGGCCTAGATTATTTTATTTTTAACAATTAACACAAGCAATCTACTGTATGACTTTTACAATAATTGTTCGAAATGACCGCCATTTGCTTCATAGCACAATTCGCAGCGCCTTATGATGGATTGATGTACGCGTGCAAACAGTTGATTTGCACGGTCGCTTATGTCACCTGCTGCCGCGACAACACGAGCCGCCAATTCTTCGGTATGTACGGGTTCGGAGTACACCATTGATTTTATGCTTGTGTTAATTGTTAAAAATAAAATAATCTAGGCCTACCAACGCACACTGCGTCCCGGTGTCATTTGATTGTTCAATGCAGTATTGTAAGTAAACGGAGCTGCGGGGACCCCATGTTCATATGACAAAAATACTTCTAAGGACCTCTTCTATCATCTCACAAAAAAACTGTACTCAATTCAAAAACACCCTGTATATTAGATTATTAATAAAAATTATACAATGCACAAAACAATGAAAATGCATTTTAAACTGGACATACCCTGCTAAATTGGCAACACTGATGTCAACCTTGATGGCCGAGAGCGATAAGGCTCAGGTCTTTTGGCTTTCGTGATGATCAGGTTAGGTTAGGGTATTTTCTGGCGCGGATGTTTTCTCACTCTTATGATGAGCTTGCAATTTTCATTTGCCAGATTATAGGGTTATTGGCCAATTCACTTCAAATTAATTATGCTTTTTCAGTGCTTCATAAATTTGGAGGAGACCTCATCCTGCAGTGGATAAAAAATGGTTATAAATGATGATAGACTGCCTAGCCAAAATAAAGTCGCCGTAGCTTTCAATTTACAAATACTAAGGAGTCAGTCACAGGCATACTACTGAAGTCTTGTGCGAAATACTTCCTTTATCTTGTCCTGCATTAGTTTATCGCTTTATTTGTTTTGAAGAAAGATGTATGTGGACGCAGCACATGGTCGCGGAAAAGATGTCACCGAGTTTCAGAAAGGAAAATTATCGGCTTATTCCAAGCAGAGAAAACAAGCAAAGAGATTGCGGCAATTACTGGGATTGAGTAAAAAGTGTTCAACAATTAGTAAAGCCTTGGAAGGAAAGATCTGAATCATCAACCCCGAGTAGTAACTGTGATCGGAAAAAAATTCTGACTAATCGTGACTGGAGATCATTAAGACGCATGATGAAGGAAAACCGAAGAAATTGTACATTATACCTGACAGGAAAGTTTAACAGGAAAGTTTAACAAAAGCTTATTCATCTGCACAATGCGACGAAACTTTAAGGACTGGAACTAAGTAACTGCTCTGCCACAAGATATCCGATTTTTAGTAAAAACAATAGGAAAAGATGATTATTGTTCGCCCGGGAGACAAAAATTGGAGAATGGAGCGGATGAAAAAAGTCATCAGGTCTGATGAATCCAGGTTTACCCTTCCTACAAGGGTTGGTCCAAAAGCTGTAACTTTTTTATTTGGTAACCGATTTTCAAAATTCTTTTTATATCTGATGCCAAGAGCACGTAAGGGAGAGTGAGTCTCTTCCATGTTAAAGCTGGTCCCATCATCACGCACAAACTAGAAGGATTTTAACGTGCTGCCATCTAATGGCGTTTGTCAGCATCTCGTCGAAACCGAAACCTTTCGCGATGCTGTTAAAAATAAGATTCGTGCGTTCACTTTGAATAGGGTTTAAAAATCAACAGAGTTCATGAAAATTAATACATCCCTTCTAATAATTAAATTTTATTACAGTCTCTATGCTGATAAGAGTTAAATAAGTTTTAATGCAGATTTGTATTAATAATTATGATAAAAAATTTGACAACCCAGGATATTGACGATATTTCCTAATTTCATTAGCTTCTTCTTTCCGAATTTAGTCATTGAAAGCATATTAATAAAAAATGTTTTTATTTTCTTGCTTTTTATATCTATGATAATTGTATATAATTGGATAATTGAAATGTATATACTTTTCTGAAACATTAGTAACAATTAAAATATGATAGCATTATTCTGCCGTTTCTTCTAATAAATAGTAAAAAAAATTCCAAAATGAAATGAGAATAAAATCTAGTAAATATTCCAAGGAGCTTTACCTGTGACATAGAAGTAATATTAAATTCGAGAATTTAAGGTCTAGCTAAGTTATTAGTAACCAACGGAAATTCATTTAATTCTTTCCAAATTTACGTCTATTTTATTGCTCAAATATTGAATGATTTGGTTCCTGAGCCTCGACAAAACGGTTTCACGTGTGCGTGCCCATGTCACAATGCTTAAAAGATGATCATGAAAGTAGCAGTTGATTCATTCCTGACGAATCAATTGTTCTATGACATGCCATTATTTTGGTTTTCTTTACGGTCACTGTTTTAGCGCGTGAATTCGAAAAAGGGATCCACGAAAAAGCCTGAAAAGTTCATATAGCCGAGCTAAGACTTTGATGGTCATATTTCAAAAACTTTATTTGAAACAGTTAATCCGTTTTCAAGTAATCGTGCAAACGGCGACTGGATAAACGTACAGTCCAAGAGTGCATTTTTATAAGTAGTCTTTTGCTAAAGCTCATAATAAATAGCGCCATTTATTCGCTCGAATTCTTTATATCAACGGACAAATGGACCATGACTAACCTACTCTGAAAAATAATAAAATACTGTCCTGAACTTTAACAAACATTTTATGCAGTAACTGATGTATTCCCAACAATTTTCTGTATTTTTATTATTTTTCCTGTTTACTTTCCTAATTTAACTTTATTCCATCTGGAATGCACATAAATAAATAAATAAACAATTTAAAAATCAGTTCGTCACACACATCATCTGGTCTGAAACTTTTTTCAATGCTTCAAATCGTCACATTCATTTCGCTCAATATCATTTTGACACTCAAGTGAATTTAGTCAAGTCGTTATATCCGTAAGCCGCAGAATCGATTTGACTCAGTAGAATGGACAGATTCAGCAAATTACATTGAAATGTTCACGTTCATTTCGTCCCAGAATCGTTTCGCCACTTTGTCGAATTGACACATTCTGTTCGTCACATTCGCTTCGTCACTTCACGTATTCAGTCAGCTACAAAAAGGTTTATGAATTATTAACATGTAGCCGTGATAACCGTAGTCCCTTGTTCGAATCCAGGTCGCGGAATTTTTCCTTTTTTTCATTAATATCTTTAGCTTATGTTTGGAGAATTAAATCCAGTTTTAATTATTACTTACGTTCCAATTTTGTTTAATTATTTAATTAGGTTGAAACCCCAAAAGTACAATCTACTGAATCCCGGATAGCGTTGCGCTCCTTATTTTTGTGTGGGCGACATAGAAAGTACACTTCTTATAGTGATAACAGAAACTGAATCGCTCTATCCAGTAAAATCTTCTGTGTGAAAATTGATTTCGAGTGGTTTTATTTGCGTTATCGTCGTATAGCATCCAAGTTTCTCACCTTTTCTTATAGTATGATTCGCCTTAATGGGGTTCGATCTGAAGTCCCGGTTTTTCAAGAAAAAATTTAAATTTCGAATTTCAAAATCTAGACATTGCTAAGCCCTACCCAGATAATTTTTATATATAAAACTACCCTTAATACCCGGTATTGCTTGTGTTTTAATAAAAAAAAAAAAGCTATAACTAAAAACTAAACAGTGAAAACTAATTAAAAAACGTGTCAAGAACAGTTTTTAATTAAAAGTATTTATTCTGTTGAACAAAGCAAAAAACTTAAGTTAAACACAAACCCATACAAAACAAGGAATTAGTTAATGCAAAGCTTCCAAATAAATAATGTTCTTAGTGAAACAGTTTTGGTTAAAGTAGATCTAAGGATTAAGTGTAATGTCAACACGTGAGCAACCAACATATAGCTGGCCATAAGAAAGTCAAGAAGACTTTATATCTAGTCCAACAACCTTAAGAGATTGTCCTGAGACTTGTTAATTGACATAGCGAAACTGAGCTTAAGAGGAAATTGCAGTCTCTTGAACTGAAATGGCAAATCTGTGTCTGATGGGATCAGCGGGATTCTTGGAATGAACACAATTTCAGTTTTGTATTTCGCTATGATGACCATAGTCATGACCTCGATAACATGAGGCTTCATGCTTTTCATGACTAACCTTGTTTCATTGCACAATCGTGGAAGGTTCCAAGTTTCTCAGCAGTACGACTGAGCTCCTACTTGGAGGTTTGGGTTGTGCAGTGGCATTCCAGGTGGCTGGACAAAGTTTAGAAACTCAGATGAAAACTCCTCAGCTTCATCCTGATTGACAACAGTGTCAGTAGATCGAAAAGAACTTGCTGGTTCAGGTAATATTTTTAGCAGATCTAGATTGATTTTTTCTAACAGGTTCAGTTTGCTTTTTTCATCTTCATCATTTTGTGGAGCTAAAATCGCACGCTCACACAAACAGGTGGAAGGAGTAGTTGTTGTTCATGCTAGAAAAGACTTTGGCCCTGAGCTCATCTATTGTGCCAACCTTCTCTTCACATGGCAGTTGATGCATATTGAGCTGTTGGTAAAAAAATAAGGCAATCCTCTGTTGCCAGTGGCAAGCAGTTGCTGTGAAAAGTGCACAGCTGTTAAATCTTCAAACAGACGGGCTCTCCTGGTGTTCTTCAGTACCAGTTTCTGAACATGTTGCCAGAGAATGGAGCTCTTCAAAGAAGCATTCAGCTCATCAGCCTTTGTGCCTTTTGGGATGACGATTCCCGTCTGTTGAAAGTCTCCTGCAAGTACCACAGTCACTTCTCCAAGAGACTGTCACTGCCTCTGATGTCATTCAAAGTCTTGTCAACAACTTCCAGCGCCTTGCGATATGACATGGTGCAGACATCCCAAACAATGAGCTGTGTTTATTGGAAAACCATGGCCTTGCCTGAAGTCTTTGAAATGTTAATTATTGAAAAATCTGTTTTGGCTAAGTTCAAAGGAATCTTAAAAGCTGAATGTGCAGTCCTGCTTCCAGTATGAAATGCTGCTGCAATGCCAGAAGATGCTACAGCAAGATGTGGAGTACTGCCTGGTCTTTGCGAGAAAAAGTTGATCAGGAAAGTTTTTCCTGTGCCTCCAGGCACATCAAGAAAAAAAAGTTTTCCAGTCTGTCTTCTGACAGCATCAATTATCCTGTTGTAAGCAGTTCTTTGGTCATCGAGTAGCTTTCGTTCATTTTCTGCAACAAAAGCCTCCAGTTCATCTATCTTTTTCTATCTTATTTCTTTTTCTATGTATGTATCTTCAATCTATCTTCTTCTTGTATTCCCCCTTTACGTGGTCAAAGAAATAAAAATTCCCTTAAAAAAGAGAGACAGAATGTGGGGGGGAGGGGGGATAAAAAAGCGTTATAACTCCACCATGACCTTGACCTTGGATCAATTTGGCCTGCCTAAAACCTTCCCAGGGTCAACCTAAATTACCATGCAAAATTTCATCAAGATAGACCAGCCATTTTGGAATGCATAGCGAACAGACAGACAGACATACAGAGAAATTCTATATATATAGATTCGCTCCTAGTAACAGTATTGTAGCGTGACTTCCCAAAGGATTATGGGTTAAACCATCGTTGATTACAAACAGATTACAAACCAGTATTGCTATTTTATCATTTTATTTCATGCGCTTGTCCTTTATGGGACATTAATAATAAAAATTAAACAATGCACAAAACAATGAAAATGCTTTTTAAACTGGACATACCCCTGCTACATTGGCAACACTGATGTCAAACTTGATGGCCGAGAGCGTTAAGGCTCACGTCTTTTGGCTTTCGTGATGATCAGGTTAGGTTAGGGTATTTTCTGGCGCGGATGTTTTCTCACTCTTATGATGAGCTTGCAATTTTCATTTGCCAGATTATAGGGTTATTGGCCAATTCACTTCAAATTAACTATACTTTTTCAGTGCTTTATAGATTTGGAGGAACCTCATCCTGCAGTGGATAAATAATGGTTGTAAATGATGGTGATGATACACTGCCTAGCCAAAATAAAGTCGCCGTCGAATATTCAATATGCAAATACTAAGGAGTCAGTCACAGGCATACTACTGAAGTCTTGTGCGAAATACTTCTTGTATATTGTCCTGCATTAGTTTATCGCTTCATTTGTTTTGAAGAAAGATGTATGTGGACGCAGCACATGGTCACGAAAAAGATGTCACCGAGTATCAGAAGAAGCAAATTATCGGCTTACTCCAAGCAGAGAAAATAAGCAAAGAGATTGCGGCAATTACTGGGATTGAGTAAAAAGTGTTCAACAATTAGTAAAGCCTTGGAAGGAAAGATCTGAATCATCAACCCCGAGTAGTAACTGTGATCGGAAAAAAATTCTGACTAATCGTGACTGGATATCATTAAGACGCATGATGAAGGAAAAACCGAAGAAATTGTACATTAGACCTGACATAAAAGTTTAACAAGGAAATCAAAAGCTGATCCATCCGCACAATGCGACGAAACTTTAAAGACTGTAACTAAGCAACTGCTCTGCCACAAGATATCCGATTTTTAGTAAAAACAATAGGAAAAGATGATTACTGTTCGCCCGGGAGAACAAAAATTGGAAAATGGAGCAGATGAAAAAAGTCATCAGGTTTGATGAATCCAGGTTTACCCTATCCTACATACAAGGGTTGGTCGAAAAGATGTAACTTTTTTATTTGGTGACCGATTTTCAAAATTCTTTTTATATCTGACACTTACATTTGTCGTCCATATAATGCACTATTTTCCATTAGACAGAGTCCTGATCCCTTTCCACGCATTGCGCCAACGCATGAATAATCGGATGAACCCTACGGAGCAGAATTTCGGGGTTGTTGTCGACACGAGAATTGAATGGCATCTTTCACCTCATCATGAGAACGCAACTCATGTTCCTTAAGGTGCTCTTTCTTCTTTGGGTAGTGGTGAAAGTCACAAGGTGAAAAGTCTTCCATCTTTGAACTGTACACGCTGCAACGCTTCAGGGTGTGGGGATCGTATGCGGGCGAGCGTTATCGAGCTGTAGAAGAGGGTCCAAAGCTGCCATTCATTCCTGGTGTCGACAAAAACCCCGGAATTTTTCTCCGACGGGTTCATCCGACTAGTTATGCGTTTGCGCAATGCGTGGAAAGGAATGGGGACTATGTCGAAAAGTGAATAGTGCATTACACAGAGGACAAATATAAGTATCAGATACAAAAAGAATTTTGAAAATCGGTTAAAAAATAAAAAAAATTACAACCATGGAGGCATTACTTTTCGACCCACACTCATAGATGATGAGCGCATCAGGGTAAGAAAAGAACCGCACTCTCCAAGCCTGTGGAGACTGCGATGATCTGGGTTTGCTTCTGTTGCTCTAGTCTGTATTCTGCAATGTTATGCAGCCGAGTGTCTGAATCTGCTGGATAACCAGGTCATTCCATTCTTGGACGAGTTTCTTTTTTCTGATCGAACTGGAGTGTTCCAGGAAGACAACGCCAGGATACACCAAACTTGAATTCCAATTGATGGTGGTTTTTCCCTCTGAAATTGACTTAATAACTCATGATTCGAGAAAATACAGTACATTGAAATTAAAAAAAATTCCTTCTTTACATGTGTCCCTATGTAGATAATTTTGTGCAGCTAATTACTCTGAAACGGCAAAATGTAGAACCGAAGGAAACTAATACACTGTTAGAGGGAGCCTTAAACTTATGAAAATGTTTTAAGTCTTTTATGATATAATTTTGTTAAAAAAATAAAGAAGTGTTGTAGCATTTATTTCAGCGAATAAAAGTTAATAGAGTCACTATAGGCAGAGACTCCTTTCATTGAGACGAATAATATATTCTTCAATAATTCTTAGTCCCCTCAAAAGTATCCGCATCGTCATCAGTCCTTCAACATTTGTCATAGATGTTTACAAGGCAGGGTAATCATTCTTTTTAAAATTATGCCGGGTGAGTTAAAAGTCTGTTACCCCCTTCCTATCTTGGATACCAATGTAGGTACGCAAATTCCAATACAAGGAATGATTAGGAACTGGAGGGTGCTCTATCTGATGGAGCACCTTTCATCATCTCAAATATGCAAATTAAGGCACATCTAAATTCTATCTCGATAACCGTAAGAGATACACAAAAAAATTCTAATTGCACATTTGTTCAACAGCAAATTCCAAACAAAACAAAAAAAAAGTTCACCAAAATCTGATGAGTTGATCACTCACAATCCTCATTGCAAGCTCATTGGACGACTTCAATGTGGTATACAGAACAGGTCGAGTTGACTGCGAGACAAAATGATTCTAGGACAAAGTGAATGATGTGACGGGAAGTGATTCTGGGACAAAGTGAATGATGTGACAAAATGATCTGATAACGTTTTTGTTTCGAGTTTGTTTGTTTTATAAAACGCTAATACTTTCCTTCTCAGTTTTCCCATCGAATAGGGTAGACCCAGTGACGTGATGTTATTTTAACTGAAGAAACAAAACAAAACGCGAATTTCTACCACGAAAATTGCCGAGAAATTTCAGTCACTCGCCGATAAGAATTTCTCCTTAAGGGTTTTTAGGATTTCTTCAGTTGAATGCGAGCTGAGGAGCGTAACAATTTTCCTCCCCTCGGAAAGAATGGGATAGTCTGAACATAGACGAAACAAACCCAGCGAAATTATAAACAACACGATTCGTTCGTTCGTTATAATCTTCGGTCGCATGCAAGCAGAGAAGCGGGAAACTTACAAGTTTTGATTGGCGTGGTCAAATTCCAAACTGGATTCTCTAATTTTGTCATAAATCACTTTCTCATTCAGTCAGCTGAACGGATCCAATTCCTCACATTTATTTCATTGCAATAACTCAGGCCAACGATGAAAAATCATCTTGAATGAATTTGCCTTATTCTTGTGGGTTTTTTTTTTCTGTGCTGAATCATCTGCTTTTAGATTTTTTCCTTCACGTCAGGTTTCCGAGTTACGCACATAGGGACTGACATGTAAAAAGTAATTGGCGTGAAGAGAAGTGGTTGTAATGTTAAAGTATCCATATTTTTGGGCCACAAGGAAATTTATCAGGCCCCAAACTCTGAATAATTTAAAAGTGTTTCATTGACAAACAAATCTGTGGGTGAGGGAAAAAAACCCGAGATTCGGATTCAGCAAAAAAGAAAGCGTACGAGAATCAGGTCTTAACGTTACAAATGAATTTTAAAAGATTTTTTTTTTGTTGGCCTGTGTAATTCAACCCATTCTTTTTGTCACAGATTTACTACTTCATTACTCAACAAGAACATTTTATTGTTATTATCAAAAATAAATTCGTTATGTTCAAATGCATAGAAATTAAATTCAATTTTAAAATAAGACTAAAGCTACACAAATCTATTTTTATTTATTTATTTATTTTTTTGGAAAACTACAATTTTTAATTCTACAGGGTGACCCAAACTTATCCAGCATAATTGTTTAGGAACATTGTATGGTTCAAATGGAACAAAAATGTCCTATAAACAATATATCTGTTTTCGATCGTGTGTGAGACATCGACGTCTGAACGATCCTGTCTCCCTTAGAACTTGGTGTACCCTCAAAAACACCTCTCGATGTGGATGCGCCTATGAGAAAATGCATCCGCGTACAACATGCTGGCTTCTGCAGCGTTACCAACAGTAAGCCCATAGTAAAAATGAATATTCGCATATTCTTCTTTTGTGAAAATAAACGCCATAATGAACTTCGACGCTGTGTTGCAGAATATGAGCAATTGCTCAAATCAACGGCCAAGTCAATGAAATACCTTTCACACGTGTTACGACTGTGACGTTGTCAGTTGTTTTATTATTATTTTTTTTGTGTATATTTGCTTGGAAGCAGTAGGAGAATCATCCTCTCATCTAAAATAAGAATTGATGTCTTTAAGTGCAACGAATTAATAATCGATGTTACGATATGCAAGAATTTAAGAATCGATGTTTTTGTACACCATGTGGGCAGTTAGGCCTACTTATCGATCCTTCTCTTTGTCTTGCCCCTGTGATGAATTCTTGCTTCTACTTATTGTGATTTGTTTAATATTGTAGGAATCTTGAAACTAAGAACGCTTTAAAGCTTGTGAGTTTCCCTCTTATGAGTTGCCTATAATTGCTGATCTTGAATTGTTATTCTTCTGCCTTTATTTCGCTATGATATTTTGTGTTGAAGCTAGACTTATTGCTTTGCATGCTGGGAATCCTTGTCATTTCTGATCTTGATATCGATGCTTTCACCTCCTTTCTCGGAAGTATTGTGGGTATTTCTGGCCACGCCGCCAGGGGGACTATCCCAGAATTCACTGCGGATTGTGTTCAGCTATAAAAGGGGAGCGCGAATTTTGAAAAGGTATCCCAGAATCAGTCTTCCTGACCGCCTCTTCTCTCCAGTTCTCCCGGTATCGATGCAGCCCGACTCGTTCCAGCATGTAAGGTAGTACGATCTCCTGTTTCAATATTTCAGCGTGTCTTGTCTTGCCGAACCTAATTATAACCCTTTGTTGCATTTATCTCAGATAGATCTTTTAATTTTCCTTTAATCATGTTATGTCATGGGGTTAGAAATATGCATCAAGAAATTTGATAACTTATCGATGTTTAAGCACTTGCAACCATGTTTTGTTCCTATCATCTGCTGACTATCAAGGATTAAGTTTTAGCTAGTTGTAAGTTATTGACAGTGTCTATCTTAGAATTTAAAG
>JAHWFO010091509.1:0-20992 GCA_023313115.1 Rhysida immarginata
AAAAACGCCTTGATGTGATTTTGTCTCACAAGTGAACACCCCTTGATTACCTTAAATACCAAGGAAATTAGGAGTTGCTAGGATGACTGGTTCCTCAAGTTGATTGCCTAATTAGTAATTAACTATTGTTTTTCATGCAATCAAATTTTTTCCAAGGCCTTTTACTTTTTCTTCTAAATAAAACTACTTCTGTTTCAAGGTGTATTGTTTGTTTTTTAATTTTCTGATAATGAGTGCATTGTTTCAACTGACTACTGACAACTCGGATCCGAAGTTTTAGAGGGTTGACAATCGACATCACAAACTTTTATAAATACAGTTTTCTCGCTAAGAATGTTTAATTTTCTTCTAATCTCTGTGATTTTTTTGCGTTCTGGTTGCTCAGTTTGATGTTTGTTTTAAATATTTTTGTCTCTCAAGGTTTACTCTTTTTAAGCACAATGTTGGCAACATTCTATACGAGATTTAAGTTTAATTTGGTTCAAAATTCAACTTGACTTTTCACTGTTACTTGACTGTGTAACGTGCACAGGATAATGGGTTGAGCATCAGGTTTTCATTCACTGCTTGAAAGGTGCTCTGAGGTCGTTTCTCTGTGACTCTTGGGCACACATTTTTTCTTCCAATCCCCCTTTTTAACCCACTGTACACACAGTGTTAAGGTCAATCCTCGTTTTCCTTTTTCTTTTAACTACTTTCTTTACTGTTTTTGATGTCATTAAATGTTACTTGCAACTTTTGTTTCCAGCCTGACCTGTGATGTACAGGTATTTTTCCTGTCATTTGTCAGCAATGCAGTTTTTGAACCGCGTTTTTATTTTACTTGCAGAAAAATCCCGTTACCGTTTTCCGCTCTATGGCATTCTCCAGCTTAAAGCTTAGTGCTGGGTGCTGTTTTTTTTCACCGTATGATTATGAGATTGCAATAATTTTGCACAGTTTTTTTCGGGAATGCAAGTTTTGTTTCACAAATTATTCCTCACGTGCAACATGTTAAAGTGAAATTTTTTGGTTTTCATTGAAAATACGATGTTAAAGGCAAATATCAATCGCTATTTTCACATCACAAGTTTTATATTTCACCAAGTCGGCTACATTGTTTGCATACACTGATGTGTCGTTCTTACAGTATCTTATTTTCGCTAGTTCATCATTAGTATAATTTGAATAAAGTATTCGTTTAAATAATAATAATAATCACGGTACTGTGTTACAGACGCGAGTGGTTGTCAGTTTCCATGCTTCAATTGCTGGGTTTGCTGTTCTAAGCCATTTTTGTAAAATTTTGAAATTTCCTTCCCAAATACAACAAATTCCTTCAAGTTCACCTCACTTAGCTTGATTGGATAAGTGTTTACCGTCAACGTTGTTTAAGGTCTGTTGCTAACGTATTCGTGCACAAGAGCGTTGATTGATATTTTTTTCAATCATTCGAGGTTGAACTCGGGTGACTGTGATCTATCAGAATTTTTTCATTCTTTTACACCTGATCTGCTGAGGTGTTTAAATCAAATTTAATATGGTTCAAAGTTGTTAATATGTAACGAAATGAGAAGAATGTTAATGTGCAATGGTTGCATGTATAAATTGCACAACTAAACTTCACAATCCTAATGAATACAAGAGTTGTTTTAAGGTTTTCATTTTCCGCATATTGTGCGGATTTATCTCTGTCAAATGCACATCAACAACTTACTAAACCCATCTTGTTTATTGATCGCACTGATTTTTGCTAATGTTAGTAAACAGCGCATGAGACTGATTTGCTTGCTTTATTCCTGTTCGGTTTTTCAGGTGATCGTCTTCGTGTCCGATGAGAGATTGGACTGATTGCTAAGGGTTTTCACATAAGCTCTCATTGATGACATTGAATAAACCTTTTTCTGGGTATTTGTGGTTGTATTTACCTGATTATACTCTTGCAGTACAAGTTTATTTTTCGTTCACCTGTTTTTCAGGTACTTTAATGTGACTTTTAAATGTTGCTTCGTGATGTTATGACAGCTGAGGTGTCTATTGCCACGACAATCAAACACACACTCGCGAGGCCGCTAACATTACAGTGGGTTGATGCCGGGGTGTTTTCACATATGTTCTCATTGACACAGTCAAATAAGGGTTTTCATGGCAATTGTTACTGAATTGTGTATATTCATACATTCATTATTTTTACATGTTAACATTAATTTTAAATGTTTTTCTGGGGTACTAAAATTGTGGTGTCCTCAATATTCACATTCTCACACATGCAATTGTTGAGGTTGTTACCAAGGCAGTGAATAATGTAAAGCTTTTTATTAGGGCTCAACACTGCTAATTGTTCAAATACGTTGAAGGTGATTCACTCTTTTCCCTGCACTAGCAAGTGGTTTTATACTAACATTTTCTATAAATTTCAATTCAACTTTTCTTTTTACTTTTTGACATGAAGCCAATGACTTTTTTATCTTCTTTTGCTGTTGTTATTTCTATAGAATACGTGAAGGTGTTTGCAGTGGGTTCCTATTAACAATTTTGTACGTTGGTGTTATCAGACCATTTGGGTGAGGTCAAGTGTAGTCGGGTTCTACTTCCAACGTTACCGCTAACCCAAACTAAAAATCTTCGTGTCTTAGTTTGGGAACATGAAATACGTTTACCCATGAGTTTCTCTGGTTTTTTTCATCTCATTAAAGTCTTTGGTTTTGACAAATTTGCGTGACCAGGGTAACCACGCTGTTCAAGTACAATATTCGTCACAGTGACTGTCACCTAAGTCAGTGTGCGTTACAATAAACGTTCGCACTAAAAGGTCTTTGTGATTTTCAGACAGGGTACGTGAAATACGTTTGTTTGAGGTTCATACGATCTTCTCCGTTTCTTTCACTGGTTTTTTACCTCTTAAAGTGT
This sequence comes from Rhysida immarginata, assembly GCA_023313115.1. Classification (NCBI taxonomy): domain Eukaryota; kingdom Metazoa; phylum Arthropoda; class Chilopoda; order Scolopendromorpha; family Scolopendridae; genus Rhysida; species Rhysida immarginata. The sequence continues at coordinate 2,890 of JAHWFO010091509.1, forward strand.
TTCCTTTTCGTCAAATGCGTACACAATGGTTACCGCGTAACTACAGTATGACGTTGCCTGCGTCAGATGTCATCAATGCGGCAGCTGTTACGATAAACGTTCGCACTAAACCACGTTAAACCAAGGTAAAAATGTGTGCGATTACCAGTCTGGATACGTGAAATACGTTTGTTTTCGTTTCATACGTCATGCTCCATTAGTTTCACTAGTATTTCGCCTCGTTAATGTCTTCCCTTTCAACAATTTTTTGGGCTCGGGTGTTATCATGTTATTCCAATAAATAACATACGCAGCGGTGACCATCACCTAAGTCGGCAGATGTACGATAACAGTTCGCGCTAAAAATTCTTTGTGATTTTCAGACTAGGTACGCGAAATAAATTTGTTTGATGTTCATACACTGCTCAAAACAATTAAAGGAAAACTTGTAGAAACCCCTACAGAGGGCGTGAATAATAGTTTTTAGCAATTTCATCTTCTGCAACATGAAACCTACTATCTCCCTCATAGGAAATGATTGAAGCCAACACATTTTGCTGCTAGATGTTCTGAGAAATTTGCATAGCAATATAACTCCCCGAAAAACAAAGTGGTTACATGCCAGTACACTCTTTGCTTGGAGATAATGGTCGAACATTAAAAGGTGCAGGCATTCCTGGAACGTTGTTGTTAGTGCTCTGATATGCCACGAAGGCATCTTGAAGCAGTAGAAGCTGCGAAAGCCGTAACATTGCTCCAAACGGGTCAATCATTTCGGACTGTGGCAAATCCCCTCAATGTGTCCTCTTCCGTCATTTTCCGACTGTGGACATGATTCCAGGCGACTGGCCAGTACACACGAAGAGCTGGGCAAGGTCGTTGATGCTCAACAACCGCCAATCAAGATCGTTATGTGCGGACTTGTGCCCTGCGCCGAAGAACCTCAATGGCCAGAGACCTGAGAAATGACCTGCAGATGTCAACTGGGGTAGCTGTTTCAGATCAAACAATCCGGAACAGATTACGTGAAGTTGGCTTGAGAGCCAGACAAGCAAATCGAGTGCCTAGGCTAACCCGCCAGCACATACAGGCGCGACTAGAGTTTGCACATCAACATATCACCTGGCAGCTTCGCCACTGGTGTTATGTTCTCTTCACAGACGAGTGAAGATTCTGCCTGACTCGCTGTGATGGCCGTCTACGTGTCTGGAGACGACGTGGTGAGCGAAACACCGACGCAACAGTTTGTGAGACTGACCGAATGGGATATTGTTCCATTATGGTTTGGGCTGGCATCTCAATAGATCATCGAATGGATCTTGTGGTCGTCTGAGGGCGAATGACCACTGACGTTTACATTCGTGACATTCTGGAAGAACTTGTGATTGTTGCTGCACATGGCATGGGACCTGGATTCCTTCTGATGCAGGATAATACTCGTCCACACACTGCAGCTGTCACTCAAGACTTCCTACGGATGCATGGTATTCAGACTATGAGGTGGCCTGCAATGAGTTCAGACCTAAATCCCCTTCAACATCTTTGGGACATGCTTGACAGGCGAATTCGACACCGCCCTTCAGCTCTAGAAACACTGCAACAGTTCATCCAGGCACTTAACTGAGGAATGGGACCGGCTTCCCCAAGATCACATCCGTCGACTGATACGGAGCATGCCTCAAAGGTACATGGAGGTTACTGCAGCCCATGTTAGGCATACACATTACTGAGTGGTGCAAAAACTGATCCCTGGAAGAAACGGGGCATTTTCCTCACAATGTCCAAAGGACATTTCACTTTGTTTTAGGCAGGGGTCCTGCAATTTCCTGTTTTTTCTTTGTTTCTTCATCAGTTGTTTCAATAATGCATTATATTGTTAAATAAACCGTCTTTTAATGATCACATACAGCGATTTTGTCCATATTATTCATAGTTGCTTCTGCACGCTGCTTAATACAAGTGTTCCTTTAAATGATTTGAGCAGTGTACGATTTACCTCATTAGTTTCACTGGATATCTCCTCATTAAAGTGTTTCCTTTTCGGCAAGTACGTACGCAATGGTTACCATGTTGTACAAGTATAACCTCGATGGTGTTGGATGTCATCAATGCGGCATCTGTTACGATAAACATTCCATAAACTTCCACGCTAATCCAAGGTAAAAATCTTTGTGATTACCAGTCCGGGTTCATGAAATACGTTTTCCCTTTAGTTTCTCTGTTTTTTTTCATCTCATTAAAATCTTTCGTTTTGACAAATATGCGAGAGCAGGGGTAACCACGTCGTCCAAGTACAACATACGTCGCGGTGACCATCACCTAAGTCGGCATCTGTTACGATAAACGTTCGCGCTAAAAATTCTTTGTGATTTTTAAACGGGGCGCGTGAAATACGTTTGTTCGCTGTTCATACGATCTGCTTCATTAGTTTCACTGGTTTTTCTCCTCATTAAAGTGTTCCCTTTTCGGCAAATACGTACGCGATGGTTACCAGGTTGCACAAGTATAACCTAGGCCATATTGGATGTCATCAATGCGGCATCTTTTACGACAAAGGTTCGCGCTAAACCAATTTAAAAAACTTAGCAATTTCCGGTCAGGGTTCATGAAATACGTTTTCCCTTTAGATTCTCTGGTTTTTTTCCATCTCATTAAAGTCTTTCATATTGACAACTTTGGGGGTGTAGGGGTAACAAAGTTGTTCAAGTACAACATTCATCGCAGTGACCGCCACCTAAGTCAGTGTTTGTTAAGATAAACGTTCGCGCTAAAAGGTCTTTGTGATTTTCAGACTGGGTGCGTGAAATACGTTTGTACGCTGTTCATACGATCTTCTCCGTTTCTTTCACTGGTTTTTCACCTCTTTAAAATTTTTCCTTTTCGCCAAATGCGTACGCAATGGTTACAGCGTAGCTCAAGTATATCGCCCACGTTGTATGTCATCAGTGCTGCAACTGTTACGATAAACGTACGCACTAAACCATGCTAAACCAAGGTAAAAAAAGACTTCGCGGTTACCAGTCTGGGAACGTGAAATAAGTTTTGTTCGCGCTTCATACGACCTGGACCAGTGGTATGTTCCAGTCAACTGCTTTGTCAAATACTCCTTGTGCTGACATAAGTTAAGGGAATTATTATAAAACTTATATTGAACAACCATTCCATCACTAAAGTTTTAAATATATTTGACACTTTCATTCATCAATTCATCTTTAGACACTCGGTCAAATTCATTAGTGATGTGTGAACTACAATTAACTCATTGTTAATATTGATTTTGATGAACCCCATATGTACTGATTCTACATGTGTGCATATTCTTAATTTTTCATCCAAGAATGTCATGCATTATGTAACAGTGTTCTAAAAATTAAAGTTTTGGCTGGTTGGTTGATTGGTTGGTTGGTTGGTTAGTTAGGTTAGGTTAAGTTAGGTTGGTTGGTTGGTTGGTTGAATTTCTAAAGATTGAAAACATAACATACATTTCCCTAATAACCAAACATGCGACATGTATTTGTTTCTTTTTTGGTCAGGGCTAATCGATGGTGTTGAGTTGAAATGAGTAAGGCTGCGCTGCAGTCTCGCGGGTACTGTTTTTTGTTAACGGTTTTTATACGTCTGATAAATTTTCCAATACACGCAAACTTTCAGACGCTAGTTTTTTGATTCACAAAAAATCACAAGAGCGGGAATTTCGTTTCACGAGAACCCGTCTGGTTCGTTTTTCAAAGGCATGAAATCATCTGAAAGGGGAAAAATGGTTAACTGATTTTAGTGCTGTATGGACTTTCAAGCTTAATTTCATTTTAAAATGTCAACTTTTGCTTGAGTGCAAAAACTAAAATGGACATTTTTTGAATTCACCAATTCTTTTTGGTTTCACGAAATCTCCTCAAAGTCAAAAAATATTCAGTTGATTTACCCAATCTGACGTTTTCATAGGGTGATTTTATTTTTCAATCTTTGATGTCCTGTTAAAATTTACTTTTTATATGATCAACAGTTTTATTGAACGCTCTTTGGACGATTTTTAATGTTTGAATTCTAAATTTTCGTCTTTGCATTTCATCTTAAAGACTTTTCGTTTTTCTCGAGCTGATGTTCTCGTCTCGAGTTTAGGGGTCTCCAGATTCCTGCCTTCCCATTCTGAGAAGACAATATGATTTCAGTCGTTCTCAAGGAAATTAAAAAACATACACATTTTAACTTATATAAAGACTGACTTTATTCTTAATTAAAAAAAAACAGGCGTGTTTAAAAATCATTTTTAGATGCATTTCAAAAACTCTTCTTATTTTGTTAAATTATAGAATTTTGTTACTCAGTACGGTGATTTGCGATTGTAGAACCAATACAGATCCCTGATTCTTCGTGCAAACCCCCTGTGCTAACCGATTCTCTGTCTCTTGACAGCTGACTTGGAAAATTTCAACAAAGTCGAAACCCCTATTTTGTTTGGATCTTTGTTATGCAGAGACAAACCAAAGCAAATTGTTCTCTCTGTGCACAAAGTGACAGCTCGTATTCCTAAAGAATTCCCGATTTTTAAGGTTTGATTAACCTTTGACGTGTAAATAAGGACTTACCGACTCCAGCTTGAGGTGCAACACACGAGTACATACAACACCTTTATATAGCTACCTGATGACAGCATGCGAGATGTGTTATCCTGTCGTTGAAACGGCGTGACGATTGCATACCTCTGCAGTCGTGCTATGATTGCAGGGCAGAGCTCACGTGAATTTTTCACGAACAAAATCAAATGTTATTTTACTGTAGATGAGCCCATTAACGTCTGAGTTTTTTTCAAAAATAGTGATAGAAGACAGGTCGTTTATAAAATTGAAGATTAAACATTACAAAAGATGATTAGGTCATTGGTATATTCCACAAACAAGAATTATAAAGTGTGAAAATAACAGAAAGGTTTACCGAAATGCAACTTATTAAGTCGTCCGTTTTCGATTAACTCAGTCCTATACGTATTGCTCCGGGACTTTCCACCCATAGGATTTCATGAGAATCAGTGGTTCGGTATGTCCTTTCAGATGACTGCTTTAACCCGAGGTTTCTACAATTTTTACTCGTTTATAACAAAAAATTTGCAGTGCATTTTGCTCTTGTGACATATGATGTCAGTTTAGTTTTTTTTTTATATTTAAGTTCGCTGTTGCCAATAGTTTATTCACTTGTGTTTTGATTTGTCTTCGTTTATAATATTTATTTTTTTTATGAGCATTGTAATTTTTTTTAATATTCATTAAGTCGTAATATAAGCGTGTTATTAAAAATGCCAGCAATGTGTCTTCTAACGAGTTAGCATTGTCGACGAAGATGAAATTCTTGGTATTTCCGCGGATGCTGACTCGTTGGGACAATTGTTGTAGTTGTTGTTGTCTTTTAGAATTAATTAATAGAGATTGAAAAAAACTTTCGGACGAGATGGATATATAATTTTTCAGTTGCAAAAATAAGTTTAGCTTTGCTATTAAGCCTAATCTCGTAATGAAAAATTCAGCCCGAAAACTGATCGTTCGGCAAGCCCGCCCTAATTAAGTTTACAATAATTTATAATTGTATTTTCATATGTTGCTAACTAGAATTGTAGTGCACATTAATGATGTTGCCCTTTTATTTCTTTCTGACTACTCATCGTGAGCATGTCGGCGAGGATAATTCGACAATGTTCCTTTGTCTTGTTTGCGTTGTTGTCGCTCTTCTGCCCCATGTTTAGCAGTGAAGCCGTGCCGGTCGGTGTTCCATCGAGGGAAATGTTTGGCGGCGAGTTGGTGAGTTATTGCATTATATTTGTTTGATGGCCCCCGGGAACTTTTGACAGTTTAATCTTCTATATTTGAGGAGATACGAACAGTATGTTCTTAGCTAGCATAGACTATGAACTATTGAGCAACTTGCATTTTAGAAGAACTGGAATCAGTTCGCATGCAAACAGAGGAGTATTCCCAAGTGTATGCTTCGAGAAGAAACTTGTAATTTAATGTTGTTGTTCGCTAAAATTAATGCTAGAAAATACCAGTTAGTAGTTGGTGTAAGGTAGCGCAAGAGTCCTGTTGGCTATCAGTTCCAATTGCCTCAGTATAGGCATGGTGAGGTTATGCAGCTCTAGTGGCTCCACTGGTGTGCTGGTTCGTGGTCTCCTGTCGTGGGCACTGAGTGTGCATTAGTCAGTGGCCCAATGTCCGTTTGTGTGGTAATAGGCGCATTAGGCCGATTACACATTTGCTTTATTAGTCCGTAAAGGGGACTACGAAGGGTTACTGCCCTTCTTAATTGCATTTAGAAAAACAGGGTGCACAACGTTTTCCTGACGTTGTGGGTGGCAGACACTCTTCATTAAGAAGAGACCGATGCAACAAAACAGTGGAAGTGCGATCGCATGGTAGAGCTGAAGGTGCCTGCTGGAAAGGTGGCACAAACGAGGTTGGTAGTACATGGACCTTGTTAAGCCCCGGCATAAAATTCATTGATAAAAGAGGTGTGTCTGCCAAGGTGGAGAAGACTGTGAGATAAATTAAGCAGAATTAGAATAAGATTTAGTGGGGCCCCTTATCTTTTGTTAATGGATTATCTATGGATTTAGATCGCTGTATATATTGGTTAGTGAATAAATTATGGCAACAGTGTATATCACTGTGTTTTTTTTAATAGTTTAAAACCCGTTGTCGACTCTGTTACAGGTCTCGAACTCGTGATTGCTCTCGGGCGTGTGAGGAGGGTGCCTTTGGATATCCCCAATTTACGGAACCTCCCCACCCCCCCTGGAGTGTCACACTCTGATTCTTACATGAAAGTTGGTCCCACTTAGGATAAAATTGACCTTGGCATAAACGCTCTTCTCCACATGCGTACTTTTGGAGATCTGGTTCAATTTTTCACGTCTCTGAGGTGTCTCAATTATGAAGTTTGGTACACGTTATTTAAAAGTAATATCCTCCAACAACCCGTAAATGCGCCAGCCATCATCCAGTGTGAAATTCCCGGGCACCCCAGAGGTCTCCAGTGCCGATTAAACCGCCACCCCCAGATGATGTGCTCCTAAACCCGACCAACGGATGATCCAGGATCGATCCAGGCTGGATCGCCGAATAGGTTTTTCATAACCATCGAATGAGTTGGTAACACAATGGCGACTTTCAGTGAGGGGGTTTTGCCAAACCATTCGACACTGACTTAGGTGGTGGTCACTGCGACGAATGTTGTACTTGAACAACATTCTTACCCATACACTCCCAAATTTGTCAATATGAAAGACTTTAATGAGATGAAAAAAACCCAGAGAATCTAAAGGTAAAAACGAATTTTATGAACCCTTACTGGAAATCGGCCCAGGTTAAACTTGTGCAAGGTGGTAACCATCGCGTACATATTTGCCGAAAAGGGAACACTTTAATGAGGAGAAAAACCAGTGAAACTAATGAAGCAGATCGTATGAACAGCGAACAAACGTATTTCACGCTCCCCGTTTGAAAATCACAAAGAATTTTTTAGCGCGAACGTTTATCGTAACAGATGCCGACTAAGGTGATGGTCACCGCGGCGTATGTTGTACTTGGACAACGTGGTTACCCCTGCTCTTGCATATTTGTCAAAACAAAAGACCTTAATGAGATGAAAAAACCAGAGAAACTAAAGGGAAAACGTATTTCATGAACCCTGACTGGTAATCACAAAGATTTTTACCTTGGACTAACGTGGTTTAATGCGAATGTTTATCGTAACAGATGCCGCATTGATGACATCCAACACCATTGAGGTTATACTTGTGCAACGTGGTAACCATCGCGTACGTATTTGCCGAAAAGGGAACACTTTAATGAGGAGATAATCCAGTGAAACTAATGAGGTAAATCGTATTAACAGCGAACAAACTTATTTCGCATACTTAGTCTGAAAATCACAAAGAATTTTTAGCGTGAACGGTTATCGTACCACCTGCCGACTTAGGTGATGGTCACCGCTGTGTATGTTATTTATTGGAATAACATGATAAGATCCGAGCCCAAAAAATTGTCGAAAGGGAAGACATTAACGAGGCGAAATACTAGTGAAACTAATGGAGCATGTCGTATGAAACGAGAACAAACGTATTTCAAGTACCCAGACAGGTAATCGCACACATTTTTACCTTGGCTTAACGTGGTTTAGTGCGAACGTTTATCGTAACAGCTGCCGCATTGATGACATCTGACGCAGGCAATGTCATACTTGAGTTACATGGTAACCATTGCATACGCATTTGACGAAAAGGAAACACTTTAAAGAGGTAAAAAAAAAACAGTGAAAGAAACGGAGAAGATCGTATGAACCTCAAACAAACGTATTTCACGTATCCTGTCTGAAAATCACAAAAACCTTTTAGAGCAAAAGTTTATTGTAACAGACACTGACTTAGGTGATGGTCACTGTGGCGAATGCTCTACTTGAACAGCGTGGTTACCCATGGTCACGCAAATTTGTCAAAATGAAAGACTTTAATGAGATGATAAAACCAGAGAAACTAATGGGTAAACGTATTTCATGTTCCCAAACTAAGACACGAAGAGTTTTAGTTTGGGTTAGCAATAACGTTGGAAGTAGAACCCGACTAAACTTGACCTCACCCAAGTGGTCTGATAACAGCAACGTACAAAATTGTTAATAGGAACCCACTGCAAACACCTTCACGTATTCTACAGAAATAACAACAGCAGCAAAAGAAGATAAAAAAATTGTTGGATTCGTGTCAAAATGTAAAAAGAAAAGATGAATTGAAATTTATAGAAAATGTTAGTGCAAAACCACTTGCAAGCGCTGGGAAAAGAGTGAATCACCTTCAACGTATTTGAACAATTAGCAGTGTTGAGCCCTAATAAAAAGCTTTACATTGTTCACTGCCTTGGTAACAACCTCAACAATTGCATGTGTGAGGATGTGAATATTAAGGACACCGCAATTTTGTACCCCAGAAAAACATTTCAAATTAATGTTAAAATGTAAAAATAATGAATGTATGAATATACACAATTCAGTAACAATTACCAAGAAAACTCTTATTTGACTGTGTTAATGGGAACATATGGGAACACCCCGGCATCAACCCCCGGCATCAACCCCCGGCATCATTAAATGTTAGCAGCCTCGCGAGTCTGTGTTTGAGTGCCATGGCAGTAGACACCTCAGCTGTCATAACGTCACGAAGCAACATTTAAATGTCACATTAAAGTACCTGAAAAACAGGTGAATGAAAAATAAACTTGTACTGCAAGAGTATAATCAGGTAATTACAACCACAAATACCCAGAAAAAGGTTTCGTCAATGTCATCAATGAGAGCTTATGTGAAAACCCTTAGCAGTGAGTCCAATCTCTCATCGGACACGATGAAGACGATCAACTGAAAAACCGAACAGGAATAAAGCAAGCAAATTAGTCTCAATGAACTGTTTACTAACATTAGCAAAAATCAGGGCGATCAATAAACAAGATGGGTTTAGTAAGTTGTTGATGTGCATTTGACAGAGATAAATCCGCACAATATGCGGAAAATGAAAACCTTAAAACAATTCTTGTATTCATTGTGAAGTTTAGTTGTGCAATTTGTACATGCAAACATTGCACAGCAACATTTTTCTCATTTCGTACATATTAACAACTTTGAACCATATTAAATTCGATTTAAATACTTCAGCAGATCAGGTGTAAAAGAATGAAAAAGTTCTGATAGATCACAGTCATCCGAGTTCAACCTCGAATGATTGAAAAAATTATCAATCAACGCTGTTGTGCACGAATACGTTAGCAACGGACCTTAAACAATGTTGACGGTAAACACTTATCCAATCAAGCTAAGTGAGGTAAACTTGAGGGAATTTGTAGTATTTGAGAAGGAAAATTCAAAATTTTACAAAAATGGCTTAGAACAGCAAACCCAGTAATTGAAACATGGAAACTGACAGCCACTCATGTCTGTAACACAGTACCGTGATTATTATTATTATTTAAACTAATACTTAATACAAATTGTACTAATGATGAACTTGCGAAAATAAGTTACTGTAGGAACAACACATCAGTGTATGCAAACAATGTAGCTGACACGGTGAATAAAAAACTTGTGATATGAAAATAACGATTGACATTGCCTTTATCATTGTATTTTCATTGAAAACCAAAAAAATTTCAGTTTAAAATGTTGCACGTGAGGGATAATGTTGCATTCCTGATAAAAACTGTGAAAAATTATTGCAATCTCTTTATCACACGGTGAAAAAAAATCAGCACCCAGCACTAAGCTTTTAGCTGGAGAATGCCATAGATCGGAAAACGGTGACGGGATTTTTCTGCAAGTACAAAAAAAAGCGGTTCAAAAACTGTATTGCTGACAAATGGCAGGAAAAATACTTGTACATCACAGGTCAGGCTGGAAACAAAAGTTGCAAGCAACATTTAATGACATCAAAAACAAAGAACGCAGTTAAAAGAAAAAGGAAAACGAGGATTGACTTTAACACTGTGTGTACATTGGGTTAAAAGGTGGTATTGGAGGTAAAAATGTGTGCCCAAGAGTCACAGAGAAACGAGCTCAGAGCACCATTCAAGCAGTGAATGAAAACTTGATGCTCAAACCCATTAGTCTGTGCAGGTTACACATTCAAGTAACAGTGGAAAGTGGGGGTGGCCGTGGCCTGGTTGTCTCGTCGGTTGGCTTGCCAATCGATGGAGTTCAGCAACTTCAGGCGCGGCCAGCTGCTGGTTGGGTGACGGCCTGGGCTTGAGGGCCACCGCTGGCGGGACAGCTATTTGGGGCGCGGCTGTTGGGGGACTTTGGTCTGACCCATTTGCCGATTGACCATAGCTGGTGTTCCAGCAGTTGGTGACAGCCTCCGGTTCGTTTATCCCCAGCAGCTCTTCCATCATGAAACCCCCCGTGCTTCGGAGGGCACGTTAAGCCGTCGGTCCCGACTGCTACTGTCATCTCGTAGCAGTCGTTATTAATGGGATGGCGCAAAACTCCCTCGTAGGAGTAGGTGTACCAGATAAGATAACAGTGGAAAGTCAAGTTGAATTTTGAACCAAAATAAACTTAAATCTCGTACAGAATGTTGCCAACATTGTGCTTAAAAAGAGTAAACCTTGAGAGACAAAATTATTTAAAACAAACATCAAACTGAGCAACCAGAACGCAAAAAATCACAGAGAGTAGAAGAAAATTAAACATTCTTAGCGAGAAAACTGAATTTATAAAAGTTTGTGATGTCGATTTTCAACCCTCTAAAACTTCGGATCTAAGTTGTCAGTAATCAGTTGAAACAATGCACTCATTATCAGAAAATTAAAAAACAAACAATGCTCCTTGAAACAGAAGTAGTTTTATTTAGAAGAAAATGTAAAAGGCCTTGGAAAAAATTTGGTTGCATGAAAAACAATAGTTAATTACTAATTAGGCAATCAACTTGAGGAACTAGTCATCATAGCAACTCCTAATTTCCTTGGTATTTATGGTAATCAAGGGGTGTTCACTTGTGAGACTAAATCACATCAAGGCGTTTTTGGTGAGTGCATCAGGACCCCTTATCTGTCATTCTGGCACTAGTGCTGCACTGCAAGGCACACTTCAGGACAGGAATGCTTCACTGCATAACCAAGTATTATAGAATTAATATTATTTTCAGAACATGGTCTCAATCACGTAATTAATCAAGATGTTATCAGAGAGGTGAGTGACGACACCCAGGAATGGGACCCCACCCCATGGAGACACCCAAATCAAGGATAATCAAAGGTAATTAAAAAATTTATTAATTAACCCACATTAATTATAGATAATTAACAAATAATTGTTAAAATTGCATAACTTTGATGTCAGCAGTCACATGAGCAACATTTGGTATTAAGTGAATCAGGAATGTGGCTGCGGCACCTTTGATCTTTTACACACCTGTGGGTGTGGCCTGGTGTAAAAACAATGGGACACTCCCTCCACATTCCAGATTCTCACTGGACAGGGAGTTCTTCTGCTGCTAAAAATGTTAAGTATTGTTGCGAGAACATATGATAAAACAGTAAGTATTGTTGATTTTAAAGTAAATATTTTTTCTGATTTTTAAAAGAAACATTTTGATCAAGATCAGTGGGAAAAAGCCAGAGTCGACGGAAAAATTTTGGGTGTTAAGAAAAAGAAACTTTTTGTTAAAGAACAGAAAAAATGAAGAGGAAATTATGATAGCAAAAGTATGGCAATGCTTACAAAATTGTCATGAAATTAACTTTTCACTTTTACATATTTAAAATTTCGTTTGAATTTTGTTGTTGTTAAATTTATTTTTAAATTCAGTCAATAAATTAGCCTTTTTTTTTTCATATAAGCTTATCTATTTTATTTCGTTTTTTTCAGTAATGAAAAAATTTTTTTTTAATAATTCCTTGATTTATTCTTGAACAATTTAATGTTTAATAAAAATTTTGATAAGGTTGATATTCATTTTATTAAAAAAAATTGTGACATGATAATTAAACGAAATAATAAATGGGAAGAAACATAAAATGGGAAAAAAAAAAAATTTAATTTTCATTTTTTCAGTTTATTTTTTTCTCTAATAATTAAAAGTGGACTTTTGTTTTCGATTTATTGATTCACTCCATTAATTCGAAGTTTTTTTTTAATGCCAAACGAGCAAAATTTCTTGTTTCTGCTACATTAATCTATAGAGAGATTGGACACAACATGGCTGCCTGGCCTCTCATGGCCACATTTTGGTTATAAAGGCACTCTAATGCACAGTAGAGTGCAAGCGAGCAGGAGAAGGGTGTGACAATTCTCACTTTTATAGATTCCGTCCGCCATTTTGATCCTGAGTACGCACAACTACACATAGGAGAACGCCTGTTTTTTTGCTCAAATACTTGTACGATACTAACAGTCTTGCTTGTTAATGTTAGAATTCTATTTATTTGTTCTTTTTCTGAACTTTTAATCGTGTGACCTTTTAAAATAAGCTACTGACATCGAATTTTAACGAGCAAAAGTGATGCCTGGTTAATGCATTCCTGCATGTAGCAATCAGTTTGACAAAGGTGGAAGGTTTTTCGCTTTCAAGAGAAAATTATGGGTAATTCAAATAGAAAAACAAGTCAGGTCCGAAGAAACACGAGGAAACAACTATTCCACATAAAATGTTCAATAGGATGTGGAAGAGGGGGAATACATCCGTTCATCCGTTCTTGCTTTCGACTTAATATTTCATTAAAAAATGTAACCCAGCCAAAAACGTGATTATGGGAGCAAAACTTGTGTAGGTGCAGGTGAAATATGGAATAGTTTTGTTGTTAATTAAAATTAAAACAAAAAACAAAAAAAATTTGAGCCATTTTTTGTAAATTTATTTATTTTTTTCTATGATATCATGTAAAGAAATAAAATAAAACCGAGCAAGTTGTTGTACATACAACTACAAGCATAATTTAAAATTGCATAGCTTCAGGCAACAATAAATTTGTCTAAAATAAAGATGAGTTCAGCATAGACGAGTTGTCACTTTCGATCACGGGATCGAATTGGCGGTTCACGCTTTAAGCTTACAGAATAGGTTATCACCACTACTGAAATGCTGTTAGAGGGACTGTTCAATATGCGCACTCTCTGTGTTGATGACATGCTGAAAGTGCAAGACAACATGCATAACAGTAGCACGGAGTGTCTCCCATGAAATGGCTCAACATGACGAATGATGTTGGCTTTCAGTTAAGGCAAGGTCCGTATACAAGATCCTTCAGGGCTCCCCACAGCCAGAAATCACATGGATTAAGGTCTGATGAACGAATAGGACACTTAACTCCCTTGTCCCTTCGAAATTCTGCATCATCTTTCGTAAAACTCATGCCATCATGGGTCTTGTTCGCAATCCCTTAACATGCCTATATTCTCGCAGTACTTTTACACCATTGCTGCTGCTTTGGTAGAGCTTTATCAGGAGAGCACGTTATTTCTTTCCAAATGGCATATTGGTGACCTCTGCAGATTGGTTGTTCACAGATGCTTTGCGTGTTTTGCATAAGGCACCACTTTTCCCGATGGTGGCAACTGTATGCACTAATAAATTTTCCATTGGAATTCTCTTACTCATACAAAGTTTCATCACAATCTGTGCAATAACGCGCTCTACAGCCCGCTTCGAAGTGGGGAACTTTATTTATATCCACCCAATACATCAAATATACAAGATGATTCAAATCGTGTGTAAAACAATTTAAGGGGGTATTATAGAGGTCAAGATAAACACAAAAAGTACTATTAACACGGGTCCAATTTTTATTTCTTTTCAAGTCACAAGAAATGTTCAAAGTGGCCTCCTTGAGCATGAATGAAAGTAGTGACGTCAGCATACTCTGCGGACGTCAATCGATTCATGATGTTATGATAGTTTGCTACAATTGCCTATGAATGTACATAAATTACTTGCACATTACTTCCCTTCAGTAAGTGGAGTTCACCTTGGGTTGATCCATTTCACCTCCTGCAATCCTTCAACAGATGTGGTTCCAGACGATGGAGCCCCTCCTCATTTTGGTAGAGCTGCTACTGAATGGCTTAACATGCACTTCCCTAACAAATGGATTGGGTGCAATGGGCCCATAGCATAGCCACCTCACTCACTGGACCTTAATCCACTGGATTGCTATCTGTGGGGATATTTGAAACAAATGGTGTACAGTGTCCAGATAGACACACGGGCACAGTTAGTGGCCAGAATAATAGCATTGGCTGACGAAATTAGACATGATCATGAGGTAATGACAAACGTATACGAGTCACTTATTCGACAGATGCAATGTCTGCATTCAGGCTCAAGGAGGCCACTTTGAACATTTCTTGTAACTTGAAAAGAAATAAAAATTGGACCCATGTTAATAGAACTTTTTGTGTTTACTTTGACCTCTATAATACCTCCTTAAATTGTTTTACACACGATTTGAATCACCCTATATACATGGCATGATTATGTGACATTTAATTCACATAATCTAGTGTCAATTATTCAATTATTCTACAGGGTGATACAAAAATCAGGAAAAACTTCAAAACTCAATAATTTGCACACGAATGCAGATAAAAAGTTTCAGTTTGCACACAAATGATTGAAATGAAGTCGGATCTTTTTCCCAGGAAAAACTAATTAATCCTATAATTGCTCAGTTGTTGACCAACTAGATGGTAGGTTGTCAGGTTACAGTTTCATGAATAAATGGCTTACTTAAAAACTAGAAGTATGAAGGAAGAATGTTGAAAACAAACTTCTTACAAAAAAAAATTTATTGTAATTAAATCAAATAAAAAATCACAAAATAAACTCTGCTCGAGAAATATTACCATACAACTATGTTTTACGGCAGTGAAATAAAATTTTATAAAACTATAAAGCAGTAGGACCGCAAACTACCATTTGTAAAAAGTAAAATTACTTTTTTTCACATAGATATTATGGATTAAATACATCAAAGACACAAGGATTTGAATGATAGAATTCAGGGTTGCTTGCCGTGGAGCTCAGTCATTCAAACATTTGATGGATTGCTTACCAAGTGACGTCATCACAAGAACTCTCTAACGTGGATACCAGATTCCAGAAAATACTTCAATGAGAGATATGTGAAAAGTCAACATTAAATGTCCAAATAGGAATAAATAAATTTATAAATCAAAGTTGAAAACTAGGTCACTCCATGGGTTCTAACATTCAAAATTAAATAACTCTTCATTAAGACACGTTTGCTTAAGCACAATCCAAAAAAATAACATTAAATTATTCACCCTTCAATAGGCAATGAGCAATACAGGTGAGGTTAATAAATTTTCAAGTGCCCGAGATCCGATAAGAAATAGGACTGTAGGATCCATGGAATATTTTCAATAACTTTGAAGTATTGGAAATTCCAAGTACGATATTCCAAATCCGATTCAGATAATTTTTCCATTAAAAATTCCACTTGTAAATAACGGTTAAGGTGAGTATACGCAGTGGAAAATAAATCACGTAGACAGGAGACTGATATAAAGTAAAAAAATGTTTAATGTAATTGATAAACAAATAAATAAAGAAGATAACTGATTGCTAAGCCTTAACTTAGATTAAAGCAGGATAATGTAATACCTTGCTTAAATATAACAGCTTAAACTCTAAGCCCAGAATATAATTTCTGTATCCTTAAAGCAAGAAATAGGTAAAGCTTACTCTAAGCAATTCTTATAAATATACTTCAGCAAGCGCTGTTTACAGACACACAAAAACATGGCAAGAAAAAGAAAACGAAATACTTTCTATTGGCTTAAACTACTGTCACAAAGCTCCACCAGTTTATCACTGACATTTTCCTTATGAAAATTTTAAAGAGAAATACGAGTCAAGTCCTTAAAACTACATAAAGCTCGAAATGTCTTAGCTAACAAAGTCAAGCACAACAATATTCCTTGGAAAAACACATTAATTACAAATGTATTCCTCAGTTGATTTGTAACAAATGTATAACACACGCTTATGCCTTAGAGCTTTAATATAGTGATGAAAGTCCAGATCAAAGTCTTAATTAGGGTAATTAAAGTCTTAGCACAGTAAGCAATAAAGCACGGTGACTTAAACCAAATGCAAACAAAATTACAGATACAGCAAAAGAAATAATTCACTCTTGGCAACCACTAGCACTATAATTTCTCTTTTTTTTCTTTTATTATTGGAAGTCACATTTATTTCCTTTGTACCAAAGGGAATAACACTAGGCCAACACAGCAGCACACACACAAGGGAGAAATTTCTGTTTCCTAACTTCTGAAGAAATTGCACTTCCCACTATGCACTGCATTGAACAAAAATTAATTTAATTAAAGATAAGGATACTTTAACTAAACTAGACAAACTTACGTCGGCGCCTTTGCCATTTGAAGCACGGGAACATAAGCTTCGTTTTTAAACTGCGCACTTCACTAGGCTCTCGGTCGTATCACAAACGTGAAACCCATGTCACACTCGATATATGCCGTAAGTCTGAATGGCCACAGACCTTGTAAATTGTAGCCTGTCCTCAGCTCGGAATATCGTAGCTCCGTAAAACACTCCCTCGCAGAACCAGTACAATTTTCTATTACGAATTGAGCGCTTACCAGGTAAGATATCCGTAACTCTGCAACCTCGGCGATTAGGCCTGGCTGTCTCATGAAGCTCGCCAACTCCGCGTTCCGCTCGTTTATTGGGTCGCTCTACCACGGTCGCTGGCTTCGCAGTAATGGGGGCTCCATTGCTAGATGAAACGTTCGTATTTGAAGGCTGAAACGCTGAACCTCTCGTAACGGATTTTTGGCAGTTCCTCTTGAAACCCCAATCTATCTATATATATATAAAGAAGGATGTTTGTGGGTGGGTCTGTTTGTCTGTACGTTTTTTATACAAATCTACAGTTTTATTCCGATCTTGATAAAATTTCGCATACATGACCTTCAAAGCATGAGGAAGGTCACTGTCTACCTCAGATTTTAATGAGAAATATCTCATGACCAACAATGCATGGCAAAGTTTGTACAACAATAGGTATCAACAATGGTATCAGCACGCAATTCACAAACACACTGCATGAACCAAAAATATATATCTCATGACCAACAATGCAAGGCAAAGTTTGTGCAACAATACGCCCATTGTGTTCGCATCAACAATGGTATCAACGCGCAATTCACCAATAACAATGAGCACAGAATGATGATGTAATATTAAAGC
This sequence comes from Rhysida immarginata, assembly GCA_023313115.1. NCBI lineage: Eukaryota > Metazoa > Arthropoda > Chilopoda > Scolopendromorpha > Scolopendridae > Rhysida > Rhysida immarginata. Next base: position 20,630 of record JAHWFO010091509.1, read on the forward strand.
AATCTTTCCAAGAATTATAACAATGAACATAAAATGATGATGTAATATGGATAAGTTTCAATTTGTAACAATGCATAGAATTCCTGTTATTCAGGCTTTTCTTAGAAAAGAGAGTTCTTAGTACTTAACAATTTCTTGAAAATCTTTAAAAATGATCAGTAACTGGAGATAATGGAGAGTTAGCAGACTATTGAGAAAGAGTGGAAAGACGACAGAGGAAGCACTCCTTTAGCTCCGTGATGTATTGAGCAAATGGGAAGCAAGTAAATAGAAGAATCGGCGACCGCTAGACTGCACAAAGTGATGAATGGCCAAGATTTTGCTTCAACACATCGAGAGAAGAGTGGAAATTGCAACAACACT
>JAHWFO010091509.1:30992-60441 GCA_023313115.1 Rhysida immarginata
GGCATATTAATGAGAAATATCGCATGACCAACAATGCAAGACAAAGTTTTTGCAACAATGGTATCAACACGCAATTCACAAACACTCTGCACGGACCAACAATATATATCTCATGACCAACAATGCAAATAAAAGTTTGTGCAACAATAGGTATCAACAATGGTTTCAACACGCAATTCACCAATAACAATGAGCTCAAAATGATGATGCAATGATAAAGCAATCCTTTCCAAGAATTATAACAATGAACATAAAATGATGATGCAATATGGATAAGTTTCAATTTGTAACAATGCATAGAATTCCTGTTATTCAGGTTTTTCTTAGAAAAGAGAGTTCTTAGTACTTAACAATTTCTTGAAAATCTTTAAAAATGATCAGTAGCTGGAGATAATGAAGAGTTAGCAGACTATTGAGAAAGAGTGGAAAGACGACAGAGAAAGCAAACCTTTAGCTCCGTGCTGTATTGAGCAAATGGGAAGCAAGTAAATAGAAGAATTGGCGACCGCTAGACTACCCAAAGTGATGAAAGGCCAAATTTTGCTTCAACACAACGAGAGAAGAGTGGAAATTGCAACAACATCAAGTGTACATCTGAAGTAAGATTACCTGAGTAAGAAATTATTGGAGCGGTCCATCCATTGTGAGCCTTTAAAAAGATTTTTTTCGAATTTTCATTAAGAATTTTTACTGTATTAATTCTAAGCATTTTCATGTGTTTATTTTTAAGATATTGCAAAATTTAATTTAATTTTTTGAGATTGTTCTGTTTACATCCAAGTGTAATTATCCCGGGCAACGCCGGGTACCTTTGCTAGTCGTTAATAACGCTTTTCCTCGTCGGGGCTTGGTCGCCTGCCTCCGAGATGGCTCCCTCGATCCATTCGCTTTGCCTTCCTCATAACGTCTCTCCCGCTAACCGCAGTCACTCCTTCCAACACGAAATTCGCGCTCCTCCTCCTGATTGGCTCCCGAGTGTTGACGTCTCTGCTTTTGTTGCCCATCTCCCCATTTCGTACGATAGAAAATACGTGTCCGGCAACGATGGATGACGTCATTGGAATTTGAGGTGTTATTAAAATTCCGTGACAGTAATCCAAGTGGATGGCGAGGATGAAGGAAGGAAAGGTACAAGTGACAATTTTCCTGTCGTACCGTAGAAGTAATGACCGCACATTTTCTTTCATAATTTACGATGCTGATAAGGAGGACATGAGGGAACAACAAAGTTAGATGAACTAACCTTCTCTGACTCTCTTTTCAAATGTGTTTTCCGTCCATGTGGAGCTGTCCCTTAGAAGCTCTTCCCTGAATGTTCACTTCTCAGTATTTTTCTTATCACTTCCATTGCTACTCCTGGCTTTACTTCTTTTAAATTTAACCTTCTACCATGAAAAGGAGGAATTGTCTTTCACTTCTCCTATCTTTACCTTACTCATGGTTCCACTAAGCTTTGCTTGTCTGTTCACTTCTGCTCCTTCATCCTTTATGCACTAGAGCACTATAATAGAGTTCTATTATAGTGCTCTATTATGCACTCCTTCACAACGCCCTCACCCCAGCTCTTCTTGAAATTCCAATTCCGATAAATTTTTGATATGATATCATGCTCGTGGCACACTCTCCACCTCTGCTCGCTATGAAGCCAGCGAATTCAGAGGGCAGGGCCTCTCTTCTTTTGATATAGTATAAGGTTAAAAGGCACCCGCAATAACATTGTGCAGAGTGTTAATGTATTTATGTGACGTACATGTAGTGGTGAAGGAGGGTGTTTAAAAATGAGATGCAAAGCTTGGCAATTGAAAGTTTTATTTTAATTGTCATTAAACAATTAATTGACTTACAAACAAAATTCTATAAAGCCCTCCTTCTGAATGGCTCAGAAATGAATTAGCATTGCAAATTAGCACAATTAAATTAATGCTTTAACTAACAAAAATCAAAACAACTACGTGAATTACACGCGATAAAGTTTTTAAACATCTAACAGGTAATTAATTTGCCTCCTTGTTTTCATGGACCGCTTTACTTCTGAAGCTGAACCGCAACGGTGAACCCGTCGCGCAACCCTTTTGGCGGGAGGATTACAGAAATCCGAACAAATGTGAGGTCGTCAAGGAGAAGTGTAGCTAAATGTGAACCTGATAGAACACAAGAAAATGAACATACATTAGTTAAGGTCAATGCCACAAAGTATTTAATATAACTAACGCTTGCAATTACTTGGCCTAAAGCCCACAGAACAGTTTGCTTACTGTTGCAACTTAATAAATGAGCTTTGCAACGCGCTATGCACTGCTCACCGGTGATAGGCGCGCTTACGCTGCTATCGCTCCGTGGGTGAAGGCATCCTGTATTTGCTTTCTCGATATACGCCCTATATCCTTCAGCTGTCTCGTCATGTCGAGGCTCTACCACAGGTGCATGCGACTGCCTGTTGCTCGTAGAAACCTTATCCAGAGAGCCTTCAAATCCTGGGCTGGCAGGGCAGCACGTTCCTCCCTGCAAACCAGCGACTGCTCATCCTCTATCAGATTTCCCTGGGTTTCAAGTATTGCGCTATGAATACCTAGCGAGACTACTAATTGTGGAAGGTCCGTGTCGAAGCTACCAAAGCTAGTATACTTGGACCTGGAATTTTCCGGTAGACGGAATAATTCATTAACCGTCAACCCTATTTTTGCTTTTATCGAGAGCGGAAGGCCAGTGTCGTCGGAACTGGGGTTAACTCACTCCGACATGGAACTTTCAGATAAACGGACTAAATTGCGTGCCATCAGACTCCCTTCCCCTTGTGGCACCCGGGAGGGAAACACTTCTTGGTTCCCGCGAAAAACACGGCAGCGAGGCGTATTCGCGGCTTCTCGTAAAAACCGAATATTTGAAAGCCTAACCTGCTGCTCGTATGCTCGTCTAGAAGGCCCTCTTGGCTCCGGGTACCCGGGAAGGTCGGCTGGACGCGGAGTAATATTGAAATCGAGCCTATATTACAACACCATGGCTTGAATCTTTGATAATCGAGGTTGTCACAATAAATGTGACAATGCTTGGTTGTTTGTATAAATGGTAGTGGAGACCTTTTGCATGTAGTGGCTCCAGCACAAGGTTGCATGATCAACCACTAAAAGCTCTTTAGCATAAGTGGAGTGCTGGGACTCTTTTTTTTTTTTTTTTTTTTTTTCTGCATCACCTGGATTGCTGCTGCATTACTAAGGACCTAGAGCTTCATCAGATGTGTCACATAAGACATGAAGTCTATTTGCAGAGTCAAATGTTTTCAGAATAGGAGGGAACGTGAAAGCATTTTTTAGTCTTTGAAACGTTTGTTGTTGTCTCATTGACCAGTTAAATGGTACATATTTTTGAATATGTAAAATATGGGTATTGTAATGTAAAGAAGTGGGTTTGTGGGTTTGTTTTTTCTTATACAAATATACAGTTTTATTCCGATCTTGATGAAATTTTGTCACTTGTAGAAAGTTCACTGTCTACCACAGATTTCGAAAAAATAATAATTATTGATTAAAAATCGATATTCATGGTTATTGCAAGGCATTAATGAGAAATATCTCATGACCAACAATGCAAGGCAAAGTTTGTGCAACAATGCTTTTCAACAATGGTGTCAACACGCAATGCACCAACACTATGCAAGGATCAACAATATACGAGGGTTGGAACATAACTTATGGCAACTATTTTTTTTCTTGTAGGTATGTGAATGGATCACAACCGTATATGTGTCGTGTGGAAGTTCTGCAGGCATAGTGTGTATGCAGAACAACAGATGGCTCTGTGATAGCTGGTAGTAGCGCAGCGAGGGTTGTGGAATCAGTCAGTTGGTGAGTGTCGTGCGAGATGGAAGTAACCCGTGTCGAGCAGCACGCTTACATCAAAATAGACGTTCTCCGAGGGAGAAATGCAATCGAATGTCACATTGAATTAGTGGAAGCCCTTGGGAATAATGCCCTACCATACCGTACAGTAGCACGGTGGGTAAGAAAGTTTCAGCAAGGACGTGTGTCAACCAGTGATGAGCAACGTTTGGGTGTTACAGCAATAAATTAGTGTGTTTTTGTGACATTTTTATTCGAGATTATTCCAATATAATTAATTTGATAAGAAAATTTAAATTAAAACTTTTTACTAATATAATTAAATATTATCTTCTTGGTTTGGCAGAGTATAAAGTAAATAATATTTACGAAACAGAGACTGCTTAATCAAACCTTACACACATTAAAGATTTGATTTAAAGTATTTAAAAGCTTATTTTTAATTAATAAACATTTTACTTTGACCAATTGTGAAGTTTACTTTGTTTACCTTTACAATGCTCTGTTTCTTGCATTAAAAATCAGAAGTGATCCAACGATCAAACAAACTTTGCATACACGATGAGATTTCTTGCCATCCGCCATCATAGTAAGGGCAACTTCCGGTGGCGTCAAGTTTTTCGCCGGAAGCGCCATCCAGTTATTTATATAGGTCAGTGGTTTCGAGCAGTAGGCATATTCGCCGATCCTACAATTGCAGGAATGGGCTAACGTGTGATTGGCCAATATTAACACCAGATGCTGCTGCCCTGCAGCGCACGCGCTATCCGGTAACAAAACGTGCAAAACAGAATGCAGAAACTTTTTATCTTTTTATCCTATCGAATATTTTTTCACATAATGAGTAGGCTACCTTTTATTAAATTTACACGAATTTCTTATAAAAAAAATTCATATAGAGTATTTGAAAGAATAAAGTAAAATGAATACATGAATTTCTTGATATTTTACAACAGTATTTCTCAACCTTTTTTTCTAATGTAGAACACCTTGTAATATTTTTTACAGTTAAATTATAATGACAAAATATACTGTATTATATCTATGTTAAGTTAACACAAATTTTTTTAAAAAATATTTTATATATAATATTCTTTGCATCATTTATAATGAATTACTTAAAATATAGACATCATGAATTTCTTGATATTTTGGAATAGTGTTTCTAAACCTTTTTTTTTTCTCTTAAGCACCTTGTAATATGCAAAAAAAAAACTGGCACTCCTAAATATTTTAAATAATTATTTACAACTTTAAACATTTTTATTAGGCCTAACAGATTATTGTATTTATTCTTATATTATTATATTCAGATTACAGACATCAATTACCAATAGAATTATAATGAAAAATTTGAGGTTTGAGGGTTTTTTTTTCATTATTTCACTTGTTTAGATCGGAAAAAAAAATCAATGCAATATTCTAAGTTCATGCTCAACGTTGAGAAATGTTTTGATCATTTTAAGACTTTATTTTTGTTAATATTTTGTTAATGCTTCCAAATTCCCTAAAAATACAACGTTGCTAATTTTTCACGGTAGTAGTTGAGAGCCACTGTTTTAGAAAGTTTCTGCATGGAGTAAGTATTCTTAATATTTATTTAATGTAAATGTATATGTTTATGTATACTCCATGGGCTTCTCTGAGTACAACTGTTTGTAAATTTCTAAAGCGCATACACGTGTGCTGTTTTCGTGCGGTATTTCTCTGTAATGGTAATCAAGTGGTAGATCTTCGGGTGAATCACAAGCCATTTTTTTATCTGATAAACTGAATTATGATAATGAAGTCAATATATGTATAATATGTAGAATATAGGTTCACTGATCGTATCGAAGCGCGCCCGCCATCACATGCGATAGCGCGCTGCAGGGCAGCAGCATCTGGCACGCAACATTGGCCAATCACACGTTAGCCCATTCCAGCAGTTGTAGGATCGGCGAATATGCGAACAGTAGCGGGAGGACTCACTATACTTCAAATAAAGTTCTTTAAATTCTGACGTCAAACAGTCAAACTCTGATGTCACAAATTGCTCAAACGCAATCAAAACTCCATAGACATGAAAGGAAGTCAGTTGGGGAAACCACTAAAACACATGGTTTGGTCCACCCTAGAGGATCCGCTATATTTTTCGCTCCGTCCTCTGTATAGGGCCTACGTGTGTAGAAAATTTCAAGCATCTAGGTCAATCCTTTCAAAAGTTATGGCGTGTGACATACATGTTACATACATCTGTACCGTCGTTAATAGGGTTTTAGATGATGCTAAAACCCTAAAAATACGAGAATTGAAAAGCGTCAATAACATTTTGCGTTGGCGATACCTGCAACTGCAAGATTATCCATGACGAGAAAAATATAAAGGGAACATCATTTACAAAACTTTTCCTGTTGACATAATTTTGGACATAGACACAGCGACGATGAATGTCGAAAAACACACCATTGGTCGTGCTAAGGGCACACAGATATTAGAGTTGATCACAGCAGACAATCCTAAGTTATTCTGTCATCCAGTACTTCGGCTCAGATCGGAGAAAACACATGCAAGACACAAGAGAGAAATCAAATATGATGCCAGGACACATCAGTGACAAAAACAATCTAGAGTTGTGGTCCATTAATCAATTCACACATAAAACACTGTATGATAACCAGAGTTGTCAGCTGGGCAGGTGATTGTCTGGCCGAAAAGGCCACTGATACCAAAAAGTAAAGAAAATGTAAGATAAACAGCATTGCTGACTAAGCATGAGGCCGTTTAGTCGCTGAAAGTCCTGCTTCCAAAGTCATTTTATCCTCCAGTACTTCTATTATCACAAGACCTCTCTGGCGTGGATACCAGATTCCAGAAAATACTTCAATGAGAGAGATATGAAAAGTAAACATTAGATATCCAAATAAGAATAAATAAATTTATAAATCAAAATTGAAAACCAGGTCAGTCCATGAGTCAATAAAGTTCTAATATTCAAAGACACAAAGATAAATAAATCTTTATTAAGACAAATTCACTTGAGCACAGTCCAAAAAAAACCATTTAATTACTCACACTTCAATATGCAATGGGTTGACGCATTAAATGATACGAGTGAAGTTAGCCTGGCAGTTAATCAAATAACTGGTTAATAATTTTTTAGTGCCCGAGATTCTATAATAAATAGGCCTGTATGCTCCATGGAAAATTACCGATAACTTTGAAGTATTAGAAAATTCAAGTACAATATTCTAAATCCTCTTCAGATAATTTTGTCATTAAAAATTCCATTTGACAAAGGGTAATCCAAGTGGATGGTGAGGGTGAAGGAAGAAAAGGTACACACGACAATTTTCCTGTCGGAATTGTAACTGTCCGCTCAGAAGAAGTGACCGCATATTTTCTTTCATATTTTACGATGCACAATATATGATAAGGAGGACATAAGGGAACAACAAAGTTAGGCGAATTAACATTGGCAATAATTTTTCGATTGGAAAATTATTACCAATGTTTGGAGATTATCTCCAGTTTATAATCTTTCTATATATATATTTATATATAAAGAAGGATGTTAGTTTGTTTGTTAGTGGGGTTGTTTGTTTGTTTGTTTGTTTTTTATACAAATCTACAGTTTTATTCCGTTCTTGATAAAATTTCGCATACATGACCTTCAAAGCATGAGGAAGATTACTGTCTATCTCATTTTCGAAAAATAATAAATATTGACAAAAAATCGATATTCATGGTTATGGCAGGGCATATTAATGATAAATATCTCATGACCAACAATGCAAGGCAAAGTTTGTGCAATATAGAATTCAATGCATAGAATTCCTGTTATTCAGGCTTTTCTTAGAAAAGAGAATTCTTAGTACTTATACATAACAATTTCTGGAAAAACTTTAAAAATGGTCAGTAACTGGAGATAATGAGTTAGCAGACTATTGAGAAAGAGTGAAAGACGATAGAGGAAACACTCCTTTAGCTCCATGCTGTATTGAGCAAATGGTAAGCAAGTAAATAGAAGAATCAGCGAACGCTAGACTACACAAAGTGATGAATGGCCAATTTTTGCTTCAAGACATCGAAAGAAGAAAGGAAATTGCAACAACATCAAGTGTACATCTAAAGTTAGAATGGATTTTTTCAGTGAAGAGGTAAATTCCTGTCTTTCGGATTTTTCTTAGAATGGATAGTCCCTTCGCTGTATATTGTAGTGATTGAGTTATTATTTAACCAATTTGGAGTTTAATTTAGCTTTTTGAGGTTGTTTTGTTTACCTACAAGCGTAATTATCCCGGGCAACGCCGGGTCCTCTGCTAGTCTTTCTATATATATAAAGAAGGATGTTTGTTTGTTTGTTTTTTATACAAATCTACACTTTTATTCCGATCTTGATAAAATTTCGCATACATGACCTTCAAAGCATGAGGAAGGTCACTGTCTACCTAAGATTTCGAAAAAATAATAATTATTGATAAAAAATCGATATTCAAGGTTACAGCAGGGCATATTAATAAGAAATATCTCATGACCAACAATGCAAGACAAAGTTTTTGCAACAATAAGTATCAACAATGGTATCAACACGCAATTCACAAACACTCTGCACGGACCAACAATATATCGGGTGTTCAATTTATCTGATGACATTGAAATATCTCGAGAACCACACATCGGATCAAAAAAAGTGTGGAATGAAAAATGTTCGTCTCGAAGGGGGACATCTAATGATACCAAACTCGACCCCCCAACCCCATCCCTTGGAGGTGGGGGAGGGAGGAGTTAAAAAATTTAAATGGGAACCCCCATTTTTTATTGCAGATTCGGATTCTCCAGAAAAAATTACCCCAATTTGACCTACGATTCGAGTCATTTCGGTCACAGATGTCGCTGTAATCGACAAAAATCAAAATGGGTAAAAAATCGTTGAAAAATGGCGATATCTCAAGAAATAGGGTGGACAATTATGGTGTCATTAAGTAGCATTTGTAAGAATATCATAAACATTTAATTTTATTTCACTGATCTGATACCTATTTTTTTTTTTTCAGTGAAGAGGTAAATTCCTGTCTTTCGGATTTTTCTTAGAATGGATAGTTCCTTCGCTCTAGATTGTAGTGATTTTTGTGATTATTTAACCAATTTGGAGGTTTAATTTAGCTTTTTGAAGTTGTTCTGTTTACCTACAAGCGTAATTATCCCGGGCAACGCCGGGTCCTCTGCTAGTCTATCTATATATATAAAGAAGGATGTTTTTTGTTTGTGGGTTTATTTGTTTGTTTCTTATACAAATCTACAGTTTTATTCCGATATTGATAAAATTTGGCATACATGACCTTCAAAGCATGATGAAGGTCACTGTCTACCTCAGATTTCGAAAAAATAATAATTATTGGTAATGATCATCATTGAAGAAGGAACTGAAAATTGTAATTTGCATCCTGAAAACAATGAACGGTTTGATTTGATCAACAGTTTCCAGATTTCTCTCGGTTCCTTAAACCTTGGATCTAACAATTTCTATTACATCCTTCAATGATATCTGTGGTAGTGCATTTAAAAAAGGGACTGAATGAGCATTCATTCCTTCGTAGCAAGCTGCGCTTGACCAGTCAGCCTCGTTTTCGATCAAGCATGAGCGCGGCCATAATCTCGCGCTTTCTCGTTTGAAAAAGGCCCATTATCCCGGGCAACGCCGGGTACCTCTGTTAGTTATTATTATTTACGAACTAACCTTCTCTGACTCTCTTTTCAAATGTCTTTTCCGTCCATGTGTTACAGCGGAGCTGTCCCTTAGTAGCTCTTCCCTGAACGTTCGCTTCTCAATATTTTTCCTATCATTTCCATCGCTACTCCTGGCTAAACTTCTTTTAAGTTTAACCTTCTTCTACCATGAAAAGGAGGAATCGTCTTTCACTTCTCTTCGCTTCGCCTTACTCGTGGCTCCACTAGCGTTTCCTCCTCTATCCACTTCAGCTCTTTGATCTTTTATGCACTACTTCACATCGCTCTCACCCGGGCTCTTCTTGAAATTTCGATTGTATAGTACGTACGATATGATACTTGTGATATACAGATATCAGTTTATGGACATTTTCTGACGGCTATCTTGCTGAATGAAGGACGGTACATTGAACATTTGTAAGCTGATGGTTAATTATTGTGTGTGCAAACAGAATCGTTTTATCTGCATTCTTGTGCGAATTATTGAGTTTTAAAGTTTTTCATGACTTTTGGCCAGTCTGCATTAAGATTTTATGATTTTGTCAATAATTCCTACCTTATTTCGTTAATATGTGCGTTTTCTGAAATGCATATTATTTCGAGGAATTTGGTTAGTGGAGTTGTATTCTTTGGGCAATGTAGCATTAATTTTAAGAATATGGACGAATTGTATGCATAAAATTAACGGAATAAGGTAGGGGTCACTGATAAAATCACGAAATTGTTAATATCTTCATAATGATAACATTCTGAATAACATTCATGTTGGTGATTCTCATAGGTATTTTGGACGTGTGCCGTTGGGACCCTGTATATTTGAAATTGTATAAAAGATATAATAATATGATTGGTTTACAATGAACAGCGAGGTACTGATTATTGAGAAGATAAATGTAACAATAGGAAGTGCCGAACATAATAAATGAATATACAAGGTGAGTTAAAAGTCCTTGGACACCTTCATAATGCGAAACCTGAATGGAAAAACTGAAAAGTTATGATGTCAACTGATGATGGGCCATGATCGACATACAACACACAGGATGCGTCCCATCACCCATCATAACTTTTTTCCCTTCAGGTTTTTATGAAGGTGTCCAAGGACCTTTGACTCACCCTCTACTGTATAGTAATGATTAACCTATATACAGGGTGAGTCAAAAGTCTCAAGCCTGCCAGGAATTGGGAAATCTGAATATTCCAGTAAGGTATGGGTGAGGTGGTCTGTCTTTTACGGTATATACCGAACATGGCCGCCATCTTGAATCTAAGTCAGTTTTTTTTTAAATGGGGTCGTGTGATATATCAAATAACATCAGCATTTTCTGACAATTTCATTCCTGTAAAGAGATTTGAAGTAGCAGTTTGATTGTACTGCGACTTTTGATTCACACTGTAGAATAAAAATTCTAAAAATTTGTACTCATAAAAATTCTTTGGGATTTTCTTTCTATTAATGCTTATTACGGTTAATAATTTATCATAATTTGTTTGCAATGAGCAAGTAACACAAGGAAGTTTAAACAGAACACCTTTAATTTAAAATATGAACTTGAGGGGTCCATTAAACACTATACACTTAAGAAATTGCATCAAACAATCTCTGCGTAAAGTGCTCTCAGCGAAATACCTCTGAAATAAAATCTTTTTTTTTTTTTTTTTTTTTCTGAGATAAGACCCTGTTTAACATTTATTAAAATAATAAAATTGAACTTTTTATAAGTTGTCAAGAAAAAACAATAAATAAATAAATAAATAAATAAAGCTCATCTTGTAGCAGACAATGCCCATCCTTTCATTTGAAGAACTATTTTAAATTATCTATTCAATTACTCTTGTGAAGTAATATTCGTGCATCTATGGATGCACATGTTGGAAAGAAGTGACATCTTTCTAGGCTTCATATTTAACTTCTCTTACGTTTGAAAATAAGCATGCAATATGTGGTCGATAATATTTATTCAAGAAATAAAAAGAATAAAGCATTATTGTTATACTACCAATCAATATATAAAATTTTCTCTTACGATGAAAGTTATCTTCGTACTCTCTAATTATGAAAATAAAAACGAATAACAGTTTTTTTATACAAAAAAAGCTCACATAAATGTAATTTTTAATGTAACCTATTTTACAGAATTATTGATCTTGAAGAGATTTATGATTTTACATTTTTTTGCCAACTCGGCTTGCAGAAATTTTAAATTTGATTTTTCAAACTTTTTGATCAATGTTATTGATTTATTGAACACGAATTCCTAAATTCACTGTCACAACCGACATAAGACAAACATGACATTTGTTTCGTCATCAGAAAAAAAGTATTTAATTGTATTATGGTAAAAAAAGATTGCGATTTTCTCATAAATCAATACAAACTCAAATTTTAAACTCAGAAGAATATTTAACAGAAAATCGTTAAATTTTAAATATTTCTCCTGAAGTATACGCTAAAGTAGAAATTGCCTTAAAATCAGTATACTTATGTACACCACATCCAAATATAGTTGGAGGTTTTGCTCCAAGAGTCGGGTTAGTTGTCAAGGATAGATTGAGTTTTAGGGATCTCGGTGCAAGATCAGCCAGGTAATTTCCGTTCGTCCACACTTTTTTTTAAAGTAAGGGACATATGTATGAAATGCGTGAGTCTGTCATCCATGATTACGAATTCGCATCCAAATTTTCTGTGAGACCAATAGTTCCTGAGATATCGGATAAAAATCGAATTTCCCCGAAATGCTGCATCTCGAAAACGGTGAGTCATAGCAAAATGAAACCAAAACAGTTTAATAGTACACAAATTATCAATAAATTTTTGTATTGTCCAGTGGTCAATATTCCGACGGATCTAACGGATAATAATTTTCGATAATCGATATTCAATAACTCTGTATGTGAATATACAAAGCCAGTCCGGAAAGTAAGTACCGTTTTGGAAAAAAACACATTTTCACATGAAAAAGCATTTCTTAAACTATTTTTCTATATAGTGGCCACCGTTGTTCAGACATTTGTCGTAACGGGAAACCAACTTTTCTATGCCCTCTTCATAGAAAGATGCCGCCAGTGAACACAGCCACTGAGTTTTGGAAATTTGTGGAAAACCATTACAAAGCATTCTTATCTTGAACTTTTCAAAAATTTTCTCATTCACTTTTTTAACCAAATCATCACTGACAAGAGAAGGCCGCCTACTCCGTGCTTCGTCATGAACATTGGTTCGTCCATCATTGAACTGCCTAACCCACTATCTCGCCATTCCATCAGTCTTTACATTTTCCCCATAAATCTCTACAAGTTGACGATGAATTTCAGCTGGCTTAATATTCTTTGCGTTCAAAAACCGTATTACAGAACGCTCTTCACAGTCCGCGGGCTCAAAAATTGTCTTAAACATTTTCAATGATCACTAACAAATGTAAACACAACACAATCCGGCTGTAATAGCGTCAGTGCAAAGATAATGAACCGAAGAGACGTATGTGCATGCTCGGAACTGCGACACTAACGATGCGGTGGCAGTAGAATGAAACGGTATTTACTTTACGAACCAGCCTCTTAGTAAAATCAATAATAAGCATAAAATTGAAAAAAAATTCAAACTTGGACCAGTCGTTACGGAGATATACCATATCAAAATATGGACCTGACTCATATTCATATTTATTGATTTTATTTTAGGCCGTGACACTTGTTGCTTTTCGTCCGGTTGCATATTCTCTTGATTGCATTTTATCTTGTGGCATTGTATCCAATTCCCGTAGAAGAGATATCTGCAGAGCGGCGAAGCTGATGTTGCTCCATTCCCGTTTGCAAGCTTTCCAGAGACCTTCAAAGTTGTTGGCGGGCAAGGGCTCGTTTCAATAATCCAAATCCACAGAAATCCATCCGCTATGCATCTGGTGACTTGACAGGCTTATCATGAAAGGGTATAACGTAAATTCCAGTTTCATCTTCCAAACCCAACATATATTGAACGGTCGAGTCAGATGTATGGCTGGTGACTTTTCTTGATGCAGCCAAACTTTACTTTTGTCCTCTGCGTACAACAAAAATTAAGCAAAAACTGTGGAATGAAACAACTAAAAAGGGAAACTCTAATCCACAAAGAGAATTGAAATGTCGGATACGTATTTTGGGTACCATGTACCCATCTTCAGCAGAAAGACCGAAGTAAAGAGAAAAAAAGAAAGAAGGTAAAACCCAAAGCGGGTATAAGAAGAAGGTAAAACTATATACCCGTTTTGGTAAAAACGGCAATCGACAATCGAACAGTGAAGGGTACATTTGTTCAGGTGGAACGGAAGCAGTGCTTTCACAAGGCTCACAAGAATAAATACCACATGGAATGCACGGAGGTAGGCGAGAAGCCTGACTAATCCAAGAGGTTTTCCACATTATGAAAAATAATAAGATTGACGATTGTCATAAGATTGGAGGAGGGGAGAGGGTATCATATCTTCCAATAATCCGGGAATAATAGATAAGTAATAAAAAATAAAATAATGAAAAATAATAAACAATAAATAAAAAGCTGACGTTTCCGATAGAGGCTAAAGAATCGCCTCTATCCGAAACGTCAGCTTTTTATTTATTATTTACTAGCAGAGACACCCGGCGTTGCCCGGGATAATTACAGTTTTAGTTAAGCAGAACGTTATCAAGAAGTTAAATAATAACTCAAAATCGGTTTTCATTAGTTCTACAATTTCCTGCTGTAGACTTTCCCGTTGTTCAAATTTTAACGACACCCAGAAAACTTTGTCTCTGACCAATACTCGTTTTTATTGTTTGTTATCGGTTATGTCGTAAACTATTGCACGAGACCGACGGCGTCCTTATATACCCAACCCACTGGAAGAGGAAGGGAAAGCTGCCGTCCCATCTGTAAGGTTCTACACTGTTCAAGGGCTTCAAAAACACAATTCGTCTGAACATTTCTTAGGGAGCTCAAGGATGACAAATATATCTCATTGCCTGCTTGAATGAGACTGCCCTATGTATATCGTGCTATTATACTCATTTCTTGCTCAGTGTTAATAATTATTGGAAACGAATGTTCTATTTCCAAGGCAACAGAAGATTCTATCATTGCATCATCTTGAAAATACTGTTGCATCATCACCACATCGGTTTTCATGGGAACAGTATATCCCTGGCGTTGATGTGGAAATAAACAACTCTTATCTCGTATATGATCGTTTCTGTCTTTGTACTCTCCAATCTCAACAATCTGAGTGAGGTTATTCACGACTTGATAAGGTGTTGTTGCAATCGTACTCTGCCCTCGATGTCTTGGAGCAAAACTTGGGCATTCATCACTTTGTGTGATCTAGCAGCCGCCATTTCTTCTGTTCACAAGCTCTCCATTTGCTCAGTTGCAGCAGTGTGCTGGCGAAACCAATACAGCACGGAGAGAAAGAACGGCTTCCTCTGTCGCCTTTCCACTTTTTCAATAGTCTGCTAACTCCATTATCTCCAGTTAGTGCTCATTTTTAAAGATTTTCAAGAAAATGTTAAGTTCTATGAACTATCAGTTCTAAGAAAAGCTTGAATAACAGGAATGCTATGCATTGTTACAAGTTGAACCTTATTTATGAAGTACAAACTTTGCCTTGCACTATTGGTCCGTGCATAGTGTTGGTGAATTGCGTGTTGATACCATTGTTGATATCTACTGTTGGTCATGAGGTACCTCTTATTAATCTGCCTTGCCAAAGCCCCCTAGAATTAAAAGCCAGTCAAGTTTGTTGTTCACGTTACACTATGTCACGATTGAAGTCTGAAGTTTTCAGCCTGTTTCCATAATAAAGCATATGTGTTCCATCAAGAACAGGTAAGAAAATTTTTTTTTATTGTTTTACAGTGCTCGAATGTATTTTATATTATTATGATATAATTATCAGTATATCTAAATCCTACCCACCACAAATTTTTCATAATATATCGACTTTTTATATAATTCGTAATTTTGTATGCAAGCTTAACGTTGCACTTTGTAAGTACTTAACTCTGGATTACAAACCCTCGTCGCATCGATTATTTACGCTGTTTTCTGAATTTATTCTTAATTCTCGCGCATTTGCATATACACTCATGCACTTGACTAATCTCACTCTGTCCTCTAATCTAGTAAGGGATGGAAATAATTTTTTCATAGGCCTGAACCCTTCAGCGACTCGTTGATTCGACGAAAGATTGTAACAATTCAACAATGAAGAAACAGTGAAACTCTTTTCGAAATTTTTAGTTTAACTAATAGTATGTTATCGCAAAAATTTTTAATGATTTATTTTACTTGTATATAAAGAAGAATGTTTGTTTGTGGGTGGGTTTATTTGTATTTAAAACAAATCTACAATTTTATTCCGATCTTCATCAAGAAACTTTGCGCACTTGATCTTCAAAGCATGAGGAAGGTCACTCTCTACCTCAGACTTCAAAAAAATAATAATT
The DNA here is from genome assembly GCA_023313115.1 of Rhysida immarginata. NCBI lineage: Eukaryota > Metazoa > Arthropoda > Chilopoda > Scolopendromorpha > Scolopendridae > Rhysida > Rhysida immarginata. The sequence continues at coordinate 46,994 of JAHWFO010091509.1, forward strand.
ATCGATAATAAATCGATATTCATGATGACGGCAGTGCATATTAAGAAGAAGTATCTCATGTCCAACAATGCAAGGCAAAGTTTCTGCAACAATAGGTATCAACAATGGTATCAACACGCAAATCACAAACAATATGCACGGACCAACAATATATATCTCATGACCAACAATGTAGGGCAAAGTTGTGCTTTATAAATATGGTTCAATTTGTAATAATGCATAGAATTACTGTTGTTCGGGCTTTTCTTAGAATTGATAGTCCTTAGAACTTAACATTTTATTGAAAATCTTTAAAAATGAGCACCAACTGGAGATAATGGAGAGTTAGGAGACTATTGAGAAACTGAGCAAGTGGTGAGCGAGCAAGTAGTCATATAAGTTCCTAGGCGACCCTCGACGATACAAGCATATGAACAAAAGAAACGGCGACTGCTAGACAACATAAAGTGATAAATGGCCAAATTTTGCTCCAAGATATCGAGATCAGAGTGTGAATTGCAACAACAGATTACCAGGTAAGTTACGTGACCAAGGATTTATTTCGGCTAGCTGTGCCATACGTAGAGAGGTCCATCAATTGGGAGCATTTAAAAATTTTTTTTCTCGATATTTCATTTTGAAGTTTTACTGTATTAATTCTAAGCGATTTCATGTTATCATATTTACTTTATATTTACATTCATACTCATATATTACAAAATTTAATCAAAAAAAGAGTCCGAGCAACGCCGTGGATGTCAATAAATATTTTCTACAAAAATCCCCAATATATTTTGATTATACTCTGTGTAAATGTGAACGGATATTTATATGAGAAAAGGACGAGACACAAAAACTCTGAAATACAATAAATAATAGTTATTAAAAAAAAATAATAATTGACAAAATAATTAATAAATAATAAATAAAATCAAAATAAAAATAAAAATAAAAAATAAAAAGCTGACGTTTCGGATAGAGACTATCCTTTATCAAAGCAAAAAGGATAATTCTCTAAAGGCAATTAGAATATCAGAGAATTATCCTGAAGTTATGAAAAGAGTACGACAATCGTCAATTGAACAGTGAAAAGTGTATATTTCTTCGGGTGGGACGAAAGCAGTGCTTTCACGAGGCTTTTATCAGAATAAATTCCGCATGAAATACACTGAAATAGGCAAGAAGCCTGACTAACCCCAGAGGTCTTCCACATTATGAAAAAATAATAAGATTGACAATTGTCAGAAGATTGGGAGAGGGGGCGGGGGGGGGAGATCACATTTTCCAATAATCCGGTAAGGAAACGTTGCCAATGCCTTCGAAGTTGACATCAAGAATATGCCTCGGTTTTCTATACTTTGTATGCCACTTCATTTCCATCAGGTTGTTTAGTATTCCAGCCACCAGGTCATTGTCATGGCTCTTCATCGTCTGCACCATGTTCATCAGGAGACCTTGGACACACTTACCAAGGTGAGTAATGTTCAGATCCGAGTAGATGTAATGATTTTTTACGGTCCTTCTTCCATGCGGGGCAATAGTCCTCAGTGTAACATTCTGGGACGACTGGAGTTCACTCCATTTGCTTTTACATATGGTTGCCCACGCAGGCATGCCATAGAGGAGGATGGTCCGAATCATCCTCTTGTACAGTAACAGCTTATTGTCGATGCTGAGGGCACTGTTCCGACCCAGGCGAGCTATGAGGCTGTACTTAGCCTTCTTTGCTTTGTTCAGAACGTAAGTCACCTGACAGTTCAGAATCTTGAGTCGATTATAACGCCAAGGTACCTGTAATTGTTGACCCATTCGAGTTCCTTATTGAATAGGACAGGAGAATCAAGGGGACGCTTAAGCTTTTTGTTGAACTACATAGCTTTGCATTTTCCGACGTTAAGGTTCAGTTTCCAGCAATTAAACCAGTCTTCAAATTTCTTCAAGGCGTTCTGCAGATGAATGATAACGTGAGATGGCTGGTGCGCCCATGCCATGATGGCAGTATCATCAGCATAGAAATATAAATTACATTTTTCTGGTTTTGGGAAATCATGTACAAAATAATTAAATAAAACGGGTCCAAGGACAGCCTTGTGGGACACCCGGCCTTTACCTTGCGGGGAGTGGAGAAGTTTTTGCCAACTTTAGCTTGATAGAACCTGTCGCTAAGAAAGGATTTCACCATCAAAATCAAATTAGGAGGAAACTCGTCTCTAATCATCTTGTAGATTAGCCCTTCGTGCCACACCTGATCGAAAGCTTTACTGACATCAAGAAAAACCACGCCACAGTACCTTGAAAGGTTCAGTGGGGTGCTCAGATCTTCAACAAGCCTCCTTATCTGCAACTGACACGAATGGGCGGCACGAAAGCCGAACTGCTCTTTCCGAAGTAGATCATTGGTGAGACAGTGGTCCGTGAACCTGGTGAGGATCGTTTTCTCCAAAACTTTGGACATCGACGGGAGTAGACTGATAGGTCGGTAGCTAGCAGGAATTGCAGGATTTTGCCCCTGTTTGGGAATACTTAACACAATAGATTGTTTCCAAGGATCGGGAAGTAGGAAAACTTCCAGCAATCGCTCATGATACTCGAGATGTCATTAATAATGTTGTTCGGCAGATTCCTTAAGGCGTTATTACTTACCTTGTCTCTTCCTGGAGCCTTCATCAGTTTGAGATTTCTGATGATGGCAACTATCTCACCAGTCTCGTTGTTAATCTTCGATGTAAATTGTGAGACTTCATCAAGTTTGATAAGACCATTTACCACACTCTGGGACACGAGTTGACTCTCGGGATTATTTTTATTAGGAGTAATAAACTGCATCTCTAGGGAATCTGCAATTGTTTGTGCTTTATCCTGATTAGTTTGGACGTAATTACCTTGAGGGGTGCGGAGTGGAGGAAGCATATCATTCTTTTTCTTCTGCAGAGCTCTGAACATGCTCCAAATAGAATTGTCGCGAGCCGACAAGCTTTTCAGCTTGTCATTCCACCTAGCATCGCGTAACTCTCCTGTTTCTTCCAGTACTCTTCGTACTAACCTGTTATATTTGGTTTTTAGCCAGGTACACGATGACGTTGCCAAAGCCTACAGGTCCTGTTTCTTTCTGCGATCAAATGTTGAATTCCTGGGATAAGCACAAGTGGATGAGGAAATTTATATTCCAATGGATAGGCACTAGCTTCAGTGGCACTATTTATTCGCCTGGTGATGTCTTCAACACGTTGATCGATGTCATCCGTACAAATTTGGTCAATTTGGTCATCTGTACAATGTCTTCTGGTGGCAGTAATGGTCCTTGAGGATTTCTTTGAAGAGCTTCCAATCTTGCTGATGCTTGACTTGTTCTCTGAAATTGATGTTGACATTGTTAAAGTTTAACGCCACAGGCTTGCGGTCAGAAGAAAGGTCATCAATCGTGAAGATGTTGTATGGCTTGAAGAAACCCTTTATCAGTGAGATATCCAACACGTCACTTATAGGGGAATGGTCACAGTAGTAAGTGTCCTCCACTGGCCCTGCAGCAATGATGTCATCCTTACTTTGTATATACCGGTATAGAATCATGCCATTGCAGTTCCGTGTTCTGGAGTTCCAGCTTGGATGTTTGGCATTAAAGTCACCAGCCAGTATAAATGGAATGTCACCATCGAAGAGTTCATCGAGATCGCTAACGTCGAAAGTATGTTTAGGTGAATTGTAGAGCGCCACGAACTTCACTTCACCAAGGGAGACGTCATTGATGATGATGGACGCCGATTTCATACCTGCGTAAGATTTGGAGACCAATTCTTGATGTTTAATTCCATTCTTGATGATGATCGCAGCACCACCAGAGGCACATCTTGTAGTGCTTGGACTCCTATGATCATTATGGCACACACAATGATCAGGAAAAATCAAGGAAAATTCAGGGAATTTTACGAAATAGTTTTGCTAGACACCCTATCATTCCTAAACTTTTTTATAATTTTAATTTTGTACGTGTTATCCTATTGCATTTTTCTCGCCGCCCTCTTATTACCTCCTATTTGTCCTCCTTCCTGTCCTATCCCAACACGTCTTCAAATTCATCTCCTGTCCACCCATTCGTACACTTCTAGTTTTTCAGCCAATACCGTCTTACTGTTCCCTATGCCAACTATACAGGGTGAATACAAAAGTCTGAACCCCCCTTTTATTTTTTGAACCGAAGCAGGTATGTCAATTTTGATGGATTCAATGAATAGAAAGTTGTGGGTGGCCTATCCCATGGTGCACTTCATCATCCCAAATATGCAAATTAGGACACATTCAAAATTTATCTCAAAAACCGTAAGGGATAGAGAAAAAAACCCAATTGCAAACTTGTTCAGCATAAAAAATCAAACAAAACAAAAAAAATTCATCCAAATCGGACCAACCAATCACCCACAATCACGTGGTGAACTGTTTGTAGCTTACAAACAGTCACACTGCACAAACAAGTTACTTCAAACAGTTTAAAAAATAAAGTTAATCAACAAAATGCTCGATGTGACGACCGTGGGCACCATAACACAATTGGGCACGGAACCTAACTGACGCCAAAACATCGGCAAGCATGGCTGGTGTCACTCCTCGGCATGCTTCCTGGATTCGTTGAACCAGATCCTCCAGTGAGGCGGGCTGCGTAGCATAAACTTCCCCACAAGAAAAAGTAAAGTGGTGTAAAATCAGGGGAGCGGGGTGGCCAACGAACTGGTCCTCCTCGGCCAATCCATTGTTGTCCAAACATCTCACTTAGACGCTCGCGAACGACCAACCCGTAATGTGGAGGAGCTCCATCATGCTGAAACCACGTGCGCTGATACGAGGCTAATGGCAAATTGTCAATGAAGTCTGTGACTACCACGTTGAGAATTTCAGCCCGGTAACGTTCTGCAGTCAGTGTTCCATTGTAAAAATACGGTCCAACCGCAGTGTCATTGTACAATCCATACCACACATTGATTCTCCAGTTCACTTGATGAGTTGCTTCTCGAAGACATCGTGGGTTTTCGTCTGCCCAATGATGATGGTTGTGCCTGTTGATAACTCCATTCCTGGTGAACTGGGCTTCATCTGTCCACAACACCTCATGAATGAAGTTTGGATTGTCATCCAGGCAGGTAAGTAACCAGTTGCAGAAGGCGGCCCTAGCAACATAATCCAATGGCAGTAACTCCTGGTGACAATGAATATGGTATGGGTGAAAATGATGTGCGTGTAGAATGTGGAGAACAGTTCTCTGATGGCACCCAAAATCTGCAGCAATTGCTCTGCTGCTTGTGTGGGGATTTGCAGCAACTGCAGCCAGAACTAGTGTTGTTGTATCCTCGTCGCCTTGTGCCCTTGGTCGTCCTCGTTCTGCATTAACATTCCCTGTAGCCTCGAATCTTTGAATAATGTGACGCATTGTTTGACGAGATGGATGGCGTTCGTTAGGGTATCTGTCTCGATACAACCTAACTGCAGCATGTAGATTTCTCCTTGCCCCTCCGAAGCAGAAGATCATGTTGACCATTTCCGGAACTTGCCATCCTGGAATTGTTCTCTCTTCTGTGTGCTGAAACATGCCTTTTATTTGCTTTTCCGCATGAAAGTGAATGTGAGTATGATAATTTATGTTAACTTTTTGATTTGCATGCTTTACATGGTGGTAATATCAACATTCACTTTTCCTTGTGCAGTGTGACTGTTTGTAAGCTACAAACAGTTCACCTCGTGATTGTGGGTAATTGATTGGTCCGATTTGGATGTTATTTTTTTTGTTTTGTTTGATTTTTTATGCTGAACAAGTTTGCAATTGGGTTTTTTTCTCTATCCCTTACGGTTTTTGAGATAAATTTTGAATGTGTCCTAATTTGCATATTTGGGATGATGAAAAGTGCACCATGGGGTAGGCCACCCACAACTTCCTATTCATTTGATCATCAAAATTGACATATCTGCTTCGGTTCAAAAAATAAAAGGGGGGTTCAGACTTTTGTATTCACCCTGTATATAAAGTCGTCCTTTAGTACTCTTTTCATAACTTTAGGATAATCCTCTAATATTCTAATTGCCTTTAGAGAATTATCCTTTTTGCTTTGTTAAAGGATAGTCTCTATCCAAAACGTCAGTTTTTTATTTTATTTTTATTTTTATTTTTATTTCATTTATTATTTATTAATTATTTTGTCAATTATTATTTATTTTTTATTTTTATTTAATAACTGTTCTGTGTGAATGTGAATGTTTTGGAAACCGAGGTGGTGAAAATGTGATGATTGATTGTTCGTTTCCAAGAAGCATTAACAATGAGCATAACATGATGATGCAATGACAGGACATAGGTAAGGCAGTGCCTATCGAGGAGGCTAAGGAGTTACATGTGTATCCCTTGAGCTCCCTAAAAACGTATAGATGACTGGCGAAAATTTGTGTTTGGAAAGAAAAGAGAAAGAACGAGCATTGATCAGCTATCGGTGCGTTGGAAATATCTGAACAATGGAAGCTTCGTCTAGAGCAGGAGTGTATAAGAGGCTCTACGTTAAGGGCAAGCGAAACTTTAAAAGAAAGATGGGTCCAAAGTTTCCAGTGATGCCCCCCGGTGGTGAAGATGGATATCATTTTAATATGAGGCAGAATAACAGGAGATTAAATGAAGTCCCGGGCGACGCCAGGTTTTCAGGCAAAATGTGAAATATAAGAAGGTTCATTAAAAATGATGATTCTATCCCACCTCTGAGAATTATAAAACAAAACTGAATTTGTAACAAAACATAGAATTCCTGTAGTTCTGGCTTTTCTTAGAATTGATAGTTCTTAGAAGTTAAGATTTTCTGGAAAACCATTAAAAATGATCAGTAACTGGAAATAATGGAGAGTGAGCAGACTATTGAAAAAGAGTGGAAAGGTGACAGAGAAAGCAGTCCATTCACTCGGGTGACAGTTGATGACATAAACGATAACAAAGCATACATGAATTCGACTCTTCAAATTAATAATCATACAGTATTATGTTCTATAATAATCTTTTGAAGGATTATAATAATAATTGGGCTAGCGAAGAAATGCCATCTGTCGAAATGCCAGCGAAGAAATGAGTATTGGTCAGAGAAGGCAAAAAGTTATCCAGGTGTCAGTAACATCTGAACAACAGCTTCGTCTATAAAGGGAAATTGTAGAATTACTGAAAACTAATATATTATTTAACTTCTAGAGTTGTTCTATTTAACCTACAATTGTAAATTGTAACCAAGCACGAGGAAGGTCACTGTCTACCTCAGATTTCGAAGGAATAATAATTATCGATAATAAATCGATATTCATGATCATGGGAGTGCATATTTATAAGAAGTATCTCATGGCCAACAATGCAAGGCAAAAATTTGTGCAACAATACAGAGGTTGAGTCAAAACTAGTGGCAGATCACCGCGCAAACTTTATAATGGGCACCAGACAGGAACCACTCATTGTTAATCTTGAAAGTAGAGTCCATCATGCTCGATGCTCTTCATCCAACGATCAGCCAGTTGGCGAATGCCCTCGCGAAACCACTCCTCCGGTTTCTGGGAGAAAAAGTCACGCACGGCGTCTTCAACCTCATTAACATTGGCGAAGCGCCGTCCACGCAGGAAGTGCGTCATGGACCTGAAGAGATGGTGTCAGAAGGTGCCAATGAATATACAATATTGTACAAAATTTCAGGTTCCTAGGCCTTTCCGTTCTAATGTTGTAGCTTCAATTGTAGTTGGTGCCTCGAGGCCCCTGGCGGGGTGCTAGAGGCTTATATCAGCTTCCTTCTACATTGGCTATATTTTTTAGTACTACACAAAAAATATACAAAATTTCAGGTTTCTAGACCTTTCCGTTCAAAAATTATAACTTGGTTTGTATTTGAGGCCTCGGGGTCTTCTGGCGGGGCCCCATAGGCCTACATCACATTTCTTGTATGTTTGCTATATTTTTTTAATACCACACTATAAATATACAAAATTTCAGGTTCCTAGTCGTTTCATTCAAATGTTATAGCTTCAATTGTATTTGGGGCTCGGGACCTCTGGGGGGAGGGGGCTAGCGGCTTATATCACTTTTCTTGTATATTATTGGTTTTATTTTTTTAGAACCGCACTCCAAAATATACGAAATTTCAGGATTTTAAGCCTCTTTGTTCAAAAGATAAAAAAGGAACCGTGAAATTCATACAGGTGGCCCCTGAGGGGCCCCGGGCCATCCTAGAGGATTCCCTATATTTTTCGCACTGTCCTCTGTATAGGGCCTACGTGTGTAGAAAATTTCAAAAGTTATGGCGTGTTTTATCTTTAACATAAAAGTTAATAGGGTTTTATCTTGATGCTAAAATTCTAAAAAGAAGAGATCGTGAGAGCAATGACAATGCATTTTCAATCTTTAGTTTCACTAGTTTTTTCATTTATTCGTAAGTAATTTATAATTTAAGTTTAATTTGTATACAATGCAATCATGACGCAACGACTGCCTGTATTGTTGGTTTTTGTTATCGTTGCAATCGTATGTAATTGTTGTTAATTTGATGATCAATGCTAGCAAAGTTGATTGTGATATCTTTGTGCAGGGGGCTGTTTATTATTAGCCAGTGTAATGAATTGTAAACGCTTTCCCGAGATACAGACTACTGGGCAAGGTTTTTTTGGTTTTGTAGCTATCATATAAAAGCTTCTCTTTTAAATAAAGACTAAAAAGATTTGCTTTAAATTTTTATTTTATATTTTTTATGTACTAGTTTAAAGATGTCATTATTAAAACACTGCATTACGTACCGTTTTCAAGTTTAATGTATTTCACTTATTTAATTTAAAAATAGTCAAGTGAAACCATTACTAATTCATCTAATATTTCAATATATTTCCAGTAAGTATTTTTATTTTTGTCATTCTCATTCAGACATTTTATTGTAGATGCTATTGTTAATCGCACAATTAAATAAAAAGGAGGCGATTTAAAAATCGGAATAATAGAAAAGCCCCTTCACGCAGATTAATGAGCATTTTACATGCAACGTTTGTAAAATGGAAAATCGGATATCTTAGCGGCTAAGTCACGAATTGCATCGAGAAGAATAGAGAGAAGCATGAATATTTATTAGCAAGAATTTCATCGTCGAGGTAATTTTCTCACCATCCTATGTATTTTTATTCCTCTTTCACACTGAAGTTGGGAGATGAGGATGGGGGAAATAGAGGGTGGGGAATTTGGTGTGAGCGTTGGCAACGGTAAGTGACTCGGCCGCAATCAATCTCCTAAAGAGAAACGTTCAACTCATCCGATCCGATCTTGGATTCTTTTTTCTTCTTCAGCACCCCCTCCTTCCCTTGAATAACTCGTTTTTTTCTTCTTCTTTTTGCTTTTTCATTACCGGTTTCTATTAACTAGATTCTATACTTTTTTTAGTTATGATCAATGATGGCATTTTTACATTCTTTAGATTTCAAAGTTATTACAAAACTTCTACGAAGAAAATGTTCTATCTTTATCGATTATTTTTGATGACATTAGGAAACTCTGAAGAGAAAAAAAATCCCCTTCTTTCTCTTACATTGGTCTCTTCATTTTTTTTTCTTTACCTAAAGAGGATGTAATGAAAAACTCTTTCTAAGTGGCTAAGCTATTTTTAATTTCATCTCTTCTTTAGAAAGCACTTGCTTCGGTTTTTTGTTCATAGTACGTTGAAAATGTTTATTAATTTTTTTCCGAAGAAAATCAGGGGCTGAAGGCATAATTAGGTGTGAAATTTTAAAAAAAAATTTTAATATATTAAATAGTAGGTTTCAGGAATCCAATAAAAATCTAATTATATAAATAGTTAATTGGATTCTATTTTTATCGCAAAAAGGGACAAAACAGAAATGCTACTTCTATAAAGAATGCTTTTCTTTTAATTCCTCAGAAATTTTAAGCATTTTAAAAATATTTTTATATACAACTATTTCACAAACATACTCCTCTTTCGTTAATAATTTAAAGTTTTGTAGCAACTATAAATTTTCTGAAATGAGAAACTGGATCGAATTTATAGATAACAAGTTACCAGAAGGGTAAAGAGGATTTTCGCCTAGAATTTAGCACGAAGAAATGAAATTTCTCTGGGTGCTAATTTTTTGACATTATCGTACGACCACAGTGGGATCGTTAAAAAGATCGTGGAAAATTAAAATGGAAATAATTCAGTTTCATGACACCGTAGCTTTAAATGAAATAACTTGGTTATTCTTAAAACAGTTGCCTTAAAACCATTAAACATTTCCCATGTATTGCGAAATATGTTTGTTAATTTCAAACAGTGATGCCGTAAAATACGAGTATTATGGAAAGTTACTTTGCTTGAATGTCTCTTAAGGCATTTGCTAAATCAACGAATCACTCATACTGTATACGATTCATCATTATTTCATGTACGATGTCTAAAAAAGGCCCAAAATAATTATAAGTATTCATGGCATTGAAGTACACAGGATCCTTTTTTCACTACGTAAAAAAATATTAACTCTCTGGTATCAAATTCTACGGATGGAAAAAAGTATTCTAAATCTATATTCTGTTCAAGGAAAGTTGGACTGGGCGTGTCCAATTAAATTTCCGATTTCAATTGGTAGACATTGTTGCAAAGTAAAATTAACAATGTCGAAATTGGAGATTTAACTGGACACGCCCAGTCAAACTTTCTTTGGAAAGATTATAAATTGAGCATGGTTATTAATATGTTAATACTTAATATGTTATATCCCGTTCGCACTAGCACATTGAATCTAAATCGGCAGCTTGAACTAGATTCAAATTTTGAAGTGCGAACGCCAGTGATCTGGATTCGAACTAAATCTATGGTTCCCAAACTCGATTCATTGTATCCTGTTTGGAGAACTCGACCGAAGCTGTTTATGTGGATTCGTTCCTTCCCAAAATCCTTGCACCCACTTTAATTTCGGCATAGCTTACAATGTTTGAGTTCGGTCTCCCGGTCCTAAGAAGAAACCAAAATTTTAGTTGCATTCTATTTTTATTGTTAACTGCTTTTGCATATCTGCATATGCTGCTCTGGAGCTTGCATTGTACCAATTGTCAATTAGGATATTCTTTATTATGTCAATTTGTCACCATTTCAATAACTTAGTCCCCAGATGAGCCACCTGTTAACTGTACGATCAATTGTAGTTGTAAAACTGGGTCTCTGTCCAGAACCTTTCTGCGGTATTTCAAAGCAAAGAGCATCAAAGGAAATCAACATCATCGTTCAATGAGATGCTGAAAAGGTGGGAATAGACCACCGATCAAAACATGATAGGGTTATGATAAAGGAATCTTCCCTGAGATCCAGTATTCTACAATTTGACAGAGAAAGGCTACGTATAATCATGGATTTCCTTATTAGCCATGATCTGCTACGGAAACATCTCCACAGAATAGGCATCTATCTAGAAAACCATTGTGTAGGAAATGTAATTTGGAGGAAGATACTGCCCACCATATATTGTTCGAGTGCGTTGCTCTCGCGCACATCAGACATTCAACGCTTAGTTGTCATTCAAACACTTGAGGCCATTTTCATTCAACACTGAGGTCATTCACCAGGACCTATTGGAAGTCGGACTCGCTTTCTTAGTAAAACTGGCTTCCTGTAGGTGATTCTGGTACTGAGATCCGGCGCAAAATTCCCTTGTTGGAATAAGCGCCTAGGGAATCATAGGAAGTTTTCCTAACGAAAACCCTGACCATAACTAGAAATAGAAAAACTAGGTCGAGATTAAAGTATGAGTTCACTAACTGGATTCAAGGTGACAATAGCAGGGAAAACCCACCAGATATTCCAGAGGGCCAACGATGAAAAATTGGACCCTCTTCTGGAGTACGATAACGTCCGCCGCACACGAGTCAACACACACCAGAGGCGTTGCAGTGCCTACAGTTCAAAGATGAAAAATTGCAGTTCAAAAATGAAAGACTTTGCACATTGCGACTTTCACCACTGCCCATTAAGGGACATGAGTTGGTTCTGACGGCGAGGTAAACGCTGCCATTCAATCCTGGTGTCGACAACAACTCCGGAATTCCTCTCCGACGGGTTCACCCAACTAGTCACGCGTTGGCGCAATGCGTGGAAAGGGATGGGGACTATGTCGAAAAGTGAATAGTGGACAAATGTGAGTATAAGATACAAAAAGAATTTTGAAAATCGGTTAACAAATAAAAAAGTTACAGCCATGGAGACTTTATTTATCAATCGCCCCTCGTAAATTGGAATGAAAATGAAAATGAAAAAAAACAACCAAAAACCATAATCAACAGAATAAATATCGCAGCAAAAGAACAGCCGAGTCAATCAAGACATCAAGGACCAAACAATGACAAATGAATAAAAATAAAAAACAAAAAGAAAAAAAAATAAATAAAATAAATATTATAGAGTTCTCCTGCTGTAAGGTGAAATGGAAGAGTTCACTTTGTCGCGCTCAGTAGATAGTAGGTAGAGTGTCTAGCGGGAGTGTCTCGGCACAAGGTCGTTATTGCGCATGCGCGTGCCAGGAAAACTTGGCGCATAGCTGAGCTACATGAATTAAAGCAGATCTGTGGTTAGGGGCTTTGCTTTAGCAATGCGATTGTGTTGTAGACCTTTATCATCGAGAGATAAAATTGTTACTATACCCTGTCTCAGCTTCAGTTGACAGTGACGTCACGGAATCATATCGCATACCGGACATAGTGCACAACATCGTATCCTTCCGCCGTTAGGCTAGTACTATGTTAGACCGTCCTATAATCGTGTGGCTTCTCGAAAGTAGAATAGTCGAATGGTTTCTGTCAGATATCATTTTTTTAAAATTAAGTGTGTTTAAAATATTTCAATCCTCTTCGTAGAAACTCAGTCATCATTCATTTCTGATATCTTTTTCACGTTCTTCACAAGAGGCCGCCATTTTACAATCAAATAATCTCGACTACAGACCTATTTCATTTTATTTAATTTTTTTTTAATTTCATCAAATGGCTTTTCTATCCGCCGATTTTATATTATATCGAAGAAAAAAATATGAAATATGATAGCAGAAAAAAATTATGAACTTTTTATAATGAAAATTATTCGAACTATTTCTTCATGCGGACCAGCTCTAGCCGCTTTACTCGTGACGTCACTCTCAACTAAAGCTGAGACAGGGTATAAGTTATTATATGTTTAATTGTTAAAAAAAAGAAAAAATTAAACGATCACATGTGTTTCATATTTATAATGTTTCATATTTACATATTTAATTATAAATTCTGCTTTTAATTGAAAATTAAAAATTCAAAATGCAAAGAAATATACCATAAAAAGTTTTCAGAGATGCCTTCTAAACTATCTATATTTGGAATCGAAAAAAGGATTAAAAATTATACAAATTCTTTTCAAAATATCCATAAGTTTATAATTAATCATTAAAATGTGTAATTAAAAATTTTACTTTCAAAA
>JAHWFO010091509.1:65441-85326 GCA_023313115.1 Rhysida immarginata
AGGGGCAGTGCGTGCACAGAACAAATACTTCCTGTTAAAAGCAAACAATCGGTCTCTATTACTGGCAAATTTTTATGATGAACGTGTTTGTTGTTTTATTAGGTGTTGGGATATTTCTGTCAAATATTATTTCATCGGATGTAGATGAAGAGATACTTCTGTTAGCTTTATTTCAGCATCAGAGCACTTCCCACTCCTCCCAATGCTTCCATTTTGACGCTCTCAAGCTGATTGGTAGAAAGAATTCACGTGAGAACCTTGCCGCTCTCGCCGCATGTACCGAATTGGAAAAAGTTGACTCCAAACGATCTCAGATCCGGCTTAGAAGCGGCAGACGCGGAATGAATCTGATTGGCTACCGCACTGCCGCTTCTGCACGTATCCGCATGTACCGCGTCTTTGTGAACGTACCTTAATATTCGAAATTAATAAAATGGTATAATTTCTAATTATTCATACATTTGCTTGTTAAGGAGTATCTAATTTTAAGAGAATATTTATGCATTTAAAGGGAATATTTCAGTAATTTTAAGGGAATATGAACCCGCATATTTTACATGTTTTTAGAACCTAAGTTTCCTAACCTTAGTTATCAATAAAGGTGAAGGGCTACTACCGTCTGATGATAAAACAGGACCAGTAAACCTTTTCTTACATGGACTATTCTCTCAAGTGGACTGTTGCCTGGGTGATAGATTAGTCAGTCATAGCAATAACTTATACCCATACAGAGCTTATTTTGAAACTCTTTTGAACTATGGTCGTGCCTCTAAACAATCCCAGCTCACAACAGCTGGTTATTGTAAAGACACAAGTGGGAAAATGGATAATGCTGACCGATACAAATAACGGGTTTATGTTACGCAAAAAGCTTGCTCGAAATGGCGTTTATTACTTGGAGGGGCTCTCCATTTAGACATACTCCGTCAGAGTGGATTACTGCTAAATTCTCTGGATTTTAAACTGAGGCATTACAGAAGTAAACCAAACTTAGTTCTGATGTCTGACGACGTTAACATTAATAATCAGATCACAGTCCAAAAAGCAACACTGAACGCCGAGAGAGTTAAAGTTAACACGGCTACATTATTAAACGCATGCAAAGATTCAACAAACCACTAATGAGTTTTACCCTATCGGGCGAGTTGAAATGAGATTGTCGAACATTGCAGCTGGCACTAGAAATCACGTCATACAGAACTTAATTACAGGCCAGATTCCGACCCGCTTGATTTTTGCATTTACAATGAGTGAAGCACAGAATGGTTCTTTTACTTCAAGTCCGTTCAACTTTCAACATTTCAATCTATCTTTCTGCTCACTGTCATTAGATATTCAAGCAATTCCTCTACACTTGCTGACGCCAGAGGAGCTGACTTGTGACTGGATCTTAACTGAGAGAGTTTGTTCACTCCATGAATGCACTCGGGATTTGAAAAGAAGACAGAGATGTAGATGTCACTCAGTTTGATTACGGAGATGGTTACACATTTTTTGCCTTTGATCTTTCGGGGAACCAGAATTATTATACAGATAGATACAATCTTATATGCAATGGTACGCTAAGTGTTAAAGTTCAGTTCTCTGAAGCTTTGGCTAACTCTGTGAACCTGATTGCCTATTGCCAGTATCAGAATCTCCTGGAAGTCAATAAAGACAGAAGTGTAAGCTTTGATTTCACAAATCAGGTTCACTGGACACGCAAGGTGTCTTCCCTGCGGGGAAAATCTCCTTCACTTGTCTTCTGGTACGAGGCGTTTTCCCCGCTGATTTGATCGCGTTTCTCAATCCTGTTTACCCTTCTTTGCTCATAGGTAATACAGATGATTCCAGTAAATCAGGCACTCACTGGGTGGCCTTCTTTATACCTTCAGTCAAACAAGCATGCATCTTCGATTCTTTCATAATGTTTCCCCAAGAACAATTCCACCCGTTCATGGCTACACACTCTGAAAAATGGATCTACAACACGAGAATAGGGCAACATCAGGAGTCTAACACATGCGCTCATCACTGTTTATATTACCTGAAATTAGCTGCAAGAGGCCATTCTACAGAGGACACCATGAACAACACTTATACAAATGAACTGATCCTAAACGATGTACTCGTGAAGTATGAATTCTTTCAAGATGAGTTTACTAACAATGCCTCATTTAAGACATGTCAAAAGTCCAAATGGAATCAATATTGTCAATCTTTAAATTACTCTGTTTTATTATTCCAATTATTTGTTTTAATTAATTTCTGTATTCATTTGTTCAAATAAATTTTTTGAATTCAAAATGAATTTGTGTTTGTCTGTGTTTTCTTTTTAATGTCTAATAAATTACACAACAACAGGTATTTCTCTTATTTAATTGCATTTTATTCCAATATTTTACAGTTTATAAAAAGAATTAAAGACAGTATTACAAATCGAATTTTTCACATTAATTTGTTATCTATTGTAACCCAACCAGTAAGGGTCATGATGTTTTGATGCGCGACATTGTTTTGCCAGGATGTTTGTCGCGCCCACAGTTCAATATGAAGGATTAACAATTAATTCTTCAGGGATGTTGAGATGTTGTAATACTGCAGCAAAGTGATCTCTGCCGCGGGGTGGTTTCCTCAGATTGGGTATAGGTGATAATACGTCTTTTATTAAGCGATTAATGTTTGAACCATGAACTGATTGTCCGATGACTGACACTGTCCCTTCTTTAGTCCAGCGGATTATATCAGATCTCTTTTGATGTCTCTCAGGAGCTGGTCCCGTTTTGAAGTCTGTTTAACAGGTAAATTCATCAAGTTATCCCCAAGTTCGACCTCAGAGGCTTCACAAGCCATGGAAGCATCGTCATCCCGACCGGGTTTTTCTTTTAAGTCTGTAGGCTAATGAAATACAGGTGAATAGCCGAGTTGAGGAGGTGATGGATAAGGGAGTGTCTCGGGGAGAGATCGAGGTGATGGTAATGAGCATATTAACGATGGCATTGGTGGAGTTTGAGGGTCTATTTGGCTTAAAATACTCGTTTTTGTGCTGTTTTCAGGTCGCTTACTTCTTAGATATTTTTGAAGCGTGTTTAAATAAAGGTTCATTTTCTGATGCACATTCAAGTTTGGATTTTTTAAAATCTCGTTAATTTGCAAATCCACTTGTTTATTACTTGTTTTTTTTCTTCATGATCATCATCAACCCCAGTTTGTTTTGTGTTGTTATGTTCAGATGGTTGCGGTGGGGGAACAACCTGTGTTTGGGAATGAAGGAGTTTTTGATATTCATGTGAAGGAAGTAATACGTACTTTTGCATGTTCTCAACTTCAGATGGTTCAATACCCAGCGATCTGTGAACAAGATTGTTGTTCCTAGGCATGAGATCAAGTAAGACGTTGATGTACCTACATGTGTTGGAATATGTAAAATACTTAAACATCCGGGTTTTTAAGGTACAATTAAATCTTTCGGCTGTTGTGGCCTTCACATTGGATTCAGTTGCAAGAAAATTAATGTTGAGTTCTTTAAAATAGTCTTGAACGTGTTTATTTAAAAACTCCTTCCCTTTAACACTGTTCACTTTTAGTGGCACCTGACCATCAGTGAAAATTTTTTGAAAGGCTTTGTTTTGAAGTGCCTGCCCTGTCCTAATTTTTAATGGAAATCGAGAGAAAACATCGATGCAGGTAAGGAGAAATTTATACCCATCATTCTGTTTTGACAGACTTGACAGATCCTACCAGATCAATTTGAAACTGGTCGAATGGAAAAAACCTCTCATACGGTTGCGTAAATAACAATGTCGAACAGGTTTGTAGTGTGTAAGCTGGAACACCACTTAACCATTCACCAGTCTCTTTTTCAGAATGATTTGTTTGTAAAGCTAAACCTCGCACACCCCAAACCCAGCCGGGTTTCTAGGGTTAGATAATGCTTCATCCTTTGGCTGTACTTAAATAAAAACCTTTTGCAGTGTACAACTGTATTTATAAAGTTCGCGATGTCAATTGTCAATTCTCTAATTCATTGGGGCAGAGTTGTCAGAGTCAATTGAAACAATGCACCAATTATCAGAAAATTAAAAAAAACAAACAATACATCTTGAAACAGAAGTACCATAAATCCTCTACTATAATGCGAATTTTTTTGGCCTAAAAAAGCACCTAAATTTGCTGGGTCGTATTATACAAGAGGATAAATATCAGCCCTCCAACGACAACTGCTGACGAAGGAGGTTTTGTCCAGAGGGGATTTGTCCTGATGAAATTACCGTATAATATGCATTAATTATAATGCATGTACAGTGTCCAGTTCATTATACAATGAATTAATTCACTTTTTATTTGAATTTCTCGTCGCCAACATCTAATACAAAAACAACTCCTCCCAAAGATCGCCACTTCCAAATAGGCCTACTTCAAAACTGCCTCGAACCAAAGCCTACAAGAAAGCTTATGCAGTCAAGTTATGAAAATGGTTAAACTGAATAAAGATTACTTGTTTTTTATTAAGAAAATTGATGTACTGTTGTGCTTTTTTGTCGATGTGCGAGTGAGAAAGCTTTCCCTCTCAATGTAAGGCTATAAACTTCCAATGGTTTTAATGGGGCAAATGTCCCAAAAATGAATGGAATTTTGGTGAATTAAAACTTTATATAATTTTGAACAACGACAACAAAGTTCACTTAAATGCATTTTTACATTTCTACATTTTAAAGATCCAGATTATTTAAAAATAAAGATTTTTTTCTGTATATTTTTGCACATTTTATTTCTCGCGAGGAGTCAAAAATGGGGATCGCATTATACAACAGGATAGCATTTTTGCTGGTTTTTTGGGCCGAAAAAGTGGAGTCGCATTATGCAAGGGGTCGCATTATAGTAGAAGTTTTACAGGGTAGTTAATTAGAAGAGAGTGTAAAGTATCTTGGAAAAAAATTTGCTTGCTCTAGAAACAAAAGATAATTAGTAATTATTCAATCAACTTGAGGTGCCAGTACGATCATCATGCCCTACATCAAGGGGTTTATAAGAAAATCGGAGGGCATGGGTTATTGTGAGACAAATTTACTTAAGACCCCTTGCCTGTCACACAGCATAACCAAAAATTATAAAATTAATTTTACTATCAGCCTCAGGGCATCTGTACACGCCCGCAATCACATGATTAATCAACATGATGTTATCAGCCAGATGAGTGACCCCAGCAATCACATGATTAATCAACTTGATGTTATCAGCCAGATGAGTGACCCCACACAAGAAGATTGTAATACCTATCAAAAGGTAACTGAACAGGACCCCACCCCAATGGAGGCACCAAAATCAAGGAAATTCAAAAATTAATAAATAATCAATTAAACGACATTAATTAAAACATTAAGAGATCATTGTACTAAGAGTACAACCATGACAGAGTCAGCTGTCAAGTGAGCAAAACCTGGGAGAACCAGAGCCATTGGAATTTGGAGGGGTAGGTTCAGCGCCTTTAGAATGTGGAGGGCGGTGCCTTTGATGTTTTAATAGCACACCCCCTCCACATTTCAAAGGCGCTGGACCTAGACCTATACTGCTATTAATTATTGCTTAAAAAACAATGGAAAATTGGCAAATAAACAATGTGACCCAATACAACGTGAAATTAGCAAAATTTAATAAAATGTATCAGACAAAAGGTCAATAAAACTAATCATTTAACCACAGTGTTCATGTACTTGTGATAACTTGTGGTTATATTGGTATACTTATGATAACTTGTAATATTGGTAAAACTTTTTGATAGAGGGGGAGCTCAGAGAGGTCAGGGCTTCACGTATAAAAATAGATGCTCGAAGATTGAGGATCACAAGTAATCACAAAAAAGAGACTAACCCCAACCCCTCCGTCTTCATTAGTTACTATTTCTATGGCTGCATTTGTATTTGTTTGCACTGCTTTATTAAGTCCCGAAAGATTCTTTATGCTTTGGCGTTGTCCAACTGTCCGTTCGTAACTTGATTTTCTCGGAAAGTATGAAAGATTTTAAAAACCTGTTTTCACCAATCAATAGATATGGGAAAGAGCACAGACAAGTTCGAAGATGGCCTAAATCGGTACAATGGCACGTGCTCTAATAGTACAATTACGATACCCCCTAGAAATTTTCAATGCTAAGATATAGTAAATAACATATCAAATCACTCGTAACGACGAGCCATGAATGAATATAACGAATATTAATAAGTTCGAGATGGTCGAAACTTGTACGAATATTAATAAGTTGTACGTGATCTAAGAATACCATAAAAATATCATTGGAAAATTTCAATGCCAAAATATGATGTGTAATAAATCAATCAATTCCTAGCAACCAGTCAAGAATAATATGTGTAAAAGTATGCGGTGATGCAATATTGGGTTCTCTACATCCGTTAAAAAGTAGTGTCGCCATTGTTTCCTCATTGCTCTTAGGACTATTGATTCTCAGTAGGTAATGGGGTCTATGTATGAATTTTAAATTTGCTTAAAATTCATAAAAAATGAAAGAAACAGTTTCAATAATCACTTATTGCAATGTAAAAATTTTGTGAAGTTGTTTGCATAAATAAAAAAACGATTTTTAATAGCAAAATTTTATCATTTGGCCAAGAACGCATCTGATTGGTTGTGACTTCACTAATCAGTAACCTGCACCAAGCTTGGCCTTTAACAAGCTTGCAGCTGCAGATTTGCGCGCATTATTTAAGTTATTCGAGCTAGTAACAGTGCACTTACAGACGAAAATGGGCCGCCCAGGTAGCGAAGTGGCTAACATGCTGACTTTTGAGTCGCTGGGTCGTGAGTTCGAGCCCCATCATGGGCATGGTTGTTTGTGTTTGTATAAAACAAACGTGTATGGTTGTTCGTGTTTGTATATATTGAAACTTTCGGTATAAAACCGTGTGTTCTAAGATATATGTGTATAAAACAATGCGTTGTTTGTAAGATATCAAAAACATTCTCTTTGCTTTTGATCATTTGGACTTTCAGTCAAATTTCGAGATTGTGGATATTAGTTTGTTAAGCCCTTATGAATTTGTAAATAATTAATTTTAAATGGATATGAAAAATTAGTATGTAGATTTGGAGATGGGTTAATTGCATTGTCAACAGGGACAGAGGTTGGATTTTTTTAAAATGATTTTATTAAGTACCGAAAGGTGCTCTATGCTATCAATGTAGGGAAACGTGTCTGTCTGTCTGTCCGTCCGTAACTCTAACTCCTCTGAGGTTATAAAAGATTTTCAAAATCTGTTTTCGTCAGTCGATGAATATGGTTCATGGCACGAACCAATCACAAATATTATCTAAATCGTTTCATTGGCACGTGCACAAATGGTACCTCAATATTTCCCGCCAAGCAATTTTCAATAGGAAGACATATTAAGTAATATATCAAACAAATCGTAATGACGAGATAGAAGCGGCTATTCATTACTATTTTCGTTAGGCGATGAATATGGTATACGGCACGGACCAGTCAAAATTATTATCTAAATCTGTTCAATAGCACGTGCACAAATGGTACCTTCACGACTCCAGCTAGCAATTTTCAATAGAGCGATATATTAAGTAATATATCAAACAAATCCTAAAGACGAGATAGAAGCGGATAGAAATTACTATTTTCGCCAATTAATAAACATGGTTCCGGGAGTGAACCATTCTGAAAATGGTTGAAATCGAAACAATGGCATGTGCTCTAATGGTATCCTTATGACACCCTCAAATATTTTCAATGATAAGACATGGCATGTAATATATCAAACAAATTGAAATGATGTTATGTATGAATATAACGTAAAATCATTGATAGTCGAAATTGGTTCAAAGGCACCTGGTTTAGTGGAACCATTATAGTTCATTGGAACTTTCAATGCTAAAATATGGCATGTTATATATCAAACGACTTGGAATGATGTGTCATGAATGAATATAACGTAAAATTAATGATTGTCGAAGTTGGTTCCAAGGAACCTGGTTTAGTAGAACCATTATGGTTCATTGGAACTTTCAATACTAAAATATGGCATGTAATATATCAAAAAATTTGTAATGAATTGTCATGAATGAATTTAACGTAAAATTAATGGATATAAATTACTAATTTCGCCAACTCATAAATATGGTTCCGGGAATGAACCATTTTGAAAATGGTTGTAATCAAAACAATGGCACGTGCTCTAATGGTACCCTTATGACACCCTCAAAAATTTTCAATGATAAGATGTGGCAGGTACACTGGTGGCCCAAAGTTTGGACCAACCAGCAATATCAAGAAAAACTGAATTTATACGAAAACTGTTTTACACCTACAACTCTAAGTATACAATATATATGAAACAATATTCAGGAAAGAAACAAGTTTATTTCTGCGTTGTTGGCTTCTTAATACCTAAAATCAAAATAAGACTGGCCAAAAATTTGGACCACATTTGTATAACATAAAGGGAAAAAAGTATTACATCATTAACCAATGAATTATTTTGATATTTGAGATCATTTTGCCTCTACAATATTTGACAAACGACCTGAAATAGAATGAAATAAGCTTTTAATAACATTTGGCTTAAAAGTTTTCAGAATGGCTGCTATTAGTTGTTCTCGAGATTTGTACTGAGTGTTTTGGTAAATTTTTTGTTTCGTGAGATGCCACACATTCTCAATAATATTGAGATCTCGATTTCGAGCAGTCCAAGTAAAAGTGGAAATGTTGTTGCTCTCAAAATAGGCTTTCACAACTCGTGTAGTATAGATTGCAGGACTGTCCTGCTGCTAAATCCATGGTTTTTGCTTAAACTAGACTTTGCACAAAGGGATGAACACATTGTAAAGATCATCTTTATATTGAGCTGTTGTGCAATGTCCATCTGTAATGTGAATTTTCAACTTTCCGTTACTTCCAATGGCACCCAGAATCATCACTCCACTACCACCCATTTGCCGCTTAATTCGCAGTGGAAGAAGTGTTTCTTTATCATGATGCTCTTCATAAGAAGCTATATTATCAGGACCATCCAAACTGATTCGTTTTTCATCATAAAACACAACCAATTGGAAGTCTATGTTTTCACGCAGATGTGTCTTAGCAAACTCCAGTCTCTCCTGCATGTGTTTCTGTGTTAGTGGCAACTTTTTGGGTATAATTTCATAGGCAAAGTTCTGAGCACGTAGTTCGCTGCGAATTGTTCTTCTTGAGGCAGCAAGTTACAGATTAAGTGTGACTTGTGTGGTGTTGACTACATTCCCAGATGCAATATCATGTCTAACATGTCTTTTAATTCTTGATTTGTCTCTTCGCGTCAGTGCACAAGGTTGTCCTATTTCCGTCCTATTTTCCAATTAATATTTTTAACAATTTTGATAAAGATTTGTAGCTCACACGGGAGATTTCAGCAACTTTTTTGAAGTCTGGAAATTTCTAATTCGCTCTCGTTGGCCTTCAGTTAACATTGTACAATACTTAATATGGTTTTAGTGCTCACCACACAACACGATGACTTGTAATATGCAAATTATTTGCATGTTTGTGATGTTGGTCCAAACTTTTGGCCAGTCTTATTTTGATTTAAGGTAATAAAAAAGCAACGACGCAGAAATAAATTTGTTTCTTCCCTGAATATTGTTTCATATATACTTAGAGTTGTAGGTGTAAAATATTTTTAGTATAAATTCATTTTTTCTTGATTTTGCTGGTTAGTCTAAACTTTTGGCCACCAGTGTAATATAAGAAATAAATTGGGATGATGTATCATGAATGAATATAACGTAAAATTTTCATAGTCGCAATTGGTTCAAAGGCACCCGGTTTAGTGAAACCATTATGGTTCATTGGAACTTTCAATGCTAAAATATGGCATGTTAT
Source organism: Rhysida immarginata (assembly GCA_023313115.1). Taxonomy (NCBI): domain Eukaryota; kingdom Metazoa; phylum Arthropoda; class Chilopoda; order Scolopendromorpha; family Scolopendridae; genus Rhysida; species Rhysida immarginata. The sequence continues at coordinate 75,304 of JAHWFO010091509.1, forward strand.
ATATCAAACGTTATATCAAATGTTATGCCATGAATGAATACAAGGTAAAATTAATGATAATCTAAATTGGTTGAAAGGATCGTGGTTTAATGGTGTCATTATGGTCCATTGGAAACTTTCAATGTTAACATAGGGCGGTTAAAAATATGGTTCTGCGAATGGTTTAGTTTAACCTTTCGGTACTTGGTTATGTCATTCCTTAATTGTTTATTTTTTTATGTTTTCTTATTGAATGTTGTTTTTTTTCCAAATTTTATAATAAATTTGATTGTTGGAGAAACATTAATATTATTCAGATAATTCTCCCCAACGTAAAGGAATTTGCATATGGTTGAAATTTATTCACAATTTTTTCACAATTACAAGGGAGAAAAGTGCTGAAGAGAACGCACATAAACGTCGCATCTATTTGCAAAGAATAGAGGCGAGTTGTACGTTTTCTCGGCGAGTTGTACGTTTTTCATAATGTGTGAAAGGAATGAACGGATAGGAAAAGGAAAGGATAGGTTAATTTGCATATCTATTATTTCATAATGACGATGTCACGAACGAATACAACTTAATTTTTCATTTAATATTTCACTCATTGTTGGCACTGATTTGAAGCACGGGGATAGGGTATTGTAAATTGTATTTCTACCAATAATAAGCCCGAAATTGTCGCTACCGTAGGTGGTGTCATAATGTATGATCTTTCCGTGAGCATGCTTTTTCTCTAGGCGGTATTGATTGCACACGCCTCCGTTATGACCAGTTCCTTCATTTCAAATATACACAAATTACAAATTATAAGTTTTACGGGTGACGGATGTAGAGAAGAAGGGCGAGACATAAAAATCCTGGAATACATAAGTATTTAAGTTTTACTAGTGGAATACATAAACAATACAGTTTCTCAATGGTTTACGTGACAATATCCATTTAGCCTATAGATACTTGATTATATCATTCATTAATGGTTTATTTAATTCCGATTGTCCGGATGATTGTAGAGCTTTCTTTACAAATATGTTCATTTTATCTATATCCTTCACTTGTTGAATGTATCTTTGAATGGGTGGATTTTCATTTTACATTTACTAAGCATATATTTACTTACTCGAGTTAAAGTTAGCAAACGCGTCTATAAAAATTCAAATTTTATAGAATTTTTGTAAATACTAGCACGAACTGTGTTTTACACCTTGAACTGTTGTCATTTTCTCATCTTGACAGCAGACGTTTCTATATTAATGACAAAGAAAAAACAACTCTCATTCAAAGCTCACAACTTTGATATGTTGACAGATATCACGTTTCACCGGATTAATAGTTTGGGATGTAGCAGTTATCGCAGTTACAGATATTCTAATGATCCCTGAACGGTTGCAGCGGTCTTAATTATAATTTAATTAGTTTAATTTAGTGTAGATTATTCAATCAATATGTATTAACTTCGTTTGTAAAGTTATGCTATTTAACATTTAAATGAGTGTAATGATTTTTGGGATCTTTTACATTCTATAAAATCCCAGAAAATGGTCTTCCCATTCCTATTAACGTTAATTAAGTATCTTTCTTTTGTTTTTTAAATTTTTTTTTTTTTTTTTTTTTTTTTAATTTCTATTGCTAAAGGGTGTTTCAATGACAAGACTTTTTGCATTTATGCACCATTTAAAGGAGGGGTTCTCAAAGTGGACAATGAAAAAATCCACGGAAGGAGGCGTTGCATAATGCTGCGTGTGGTGCAGGAAGGCAGCCCAAAAAATTGGGAAGTATTGATTTAAAGAACTGGATCTCATTTTCTCTTTTGTTAATTTCTCTTTACCGTAGCAAGTTCACATCATTCAGGTTAACAAAGAAAACGTTTTGCATGCAAAGGTTTTGCTATTTTGCATAATTATACAAAGATATTCTTCATGTTAGCCAAAATATTCTAGCGTTGCTAGAATTTTTCAAGATAGTAAAAATAAAAAGATAATTAAATCCTTTCAAACAAACACCGCGGTAGTAAAATCATGCAAACAAAGCAAGCTTTTGTTCTTACATAAACTGAAAATTAGTATTCTTCTATTTTGTCAGATAATAAGGCCATAAACGACCTATGAATCGTGTTTACTGAATAAATAATCATAAAGGTGAATGTAGAATTATTTTTATGTGTTATATTCCGCTATTGAAATTCGAATTCACAAGAGAATTTGTTAATTTAAAAAAAAAAAAAAAAGATTTTATTTTTCTTTAAGGAAACCGTAAAATATATTAAAATTCATCAATCAAAGTAAAGAAAAATAGAGGAAAATTTAAGGACTGATAATTTACTAATGAATTTATGAAAATAACATTCTAATGCTACATGTATATATTGTAATTTTGTACAACATCAACAAAACTGACTACTTTTAAAGGATTTGATAAAACTATACAAGTACTGATAAATATATAACAAAAATAAATTTTCCTTTAAAATTTATTTCATTTTCAATTACATAAATTAAACATTCCAAAATGTTATTTCTTAATTATTGTAGGACATTTTGCTAATTTCCTTGGCTTTGTGATGTTGCAAAATTACATTTTTTTTTCCATCACATGTTTTTATGTTTTAAGACATTAATAAACTTGGTAAATTGATAAAACCAGTTTTTAATGGATTATTTCACTTGGCTTGTTGATCCTATTGTAAGGTTATATCCTATATTCTATCTGTCATTTTGAGTAATATTTATATAATATTTCTTGTATTTTGTCAGTTTTGAAGCCCAGTAGATTTTATCAACAATGCTAATGTAATACTTTGATTGTTGTCATGACTTTAAGAAGTGTTCTCTCATTTACATAATTATGCTCTGTAGTGTGCCTTTCAATTGTTGCCACATGCTAGTCATTTGGTTCTGATAAAGAGTATAAATTTATCAGCTTTTGAAAATTTTTTCACTACTCATCACTACTCGCCTAGCTATGATGCTTGTATGAGGCTCCTCCATCTTCCTTAATGTATTGCTGGTAGACAAGTGTGTAGTGCGTTTGCCCCCCCCCCCCTGACGTCTCCTGGGGGAGGTCTTTTTTCCCTTCACCAACAAACTTTAATTTATCAACCATGGAGCGCATGGTTGATATGATTGCCGACGGGCCCTTCTCCGTTGGCATGTTCATGAAGGAGTTATACTCCAAAACGAGTATTCCTCCTGTCCTTCCGTCGGGTTATCCCGCTGTTTCTGTCCTGCATAGGCTTTCTCCGACAGAGTCGAAGATGCTCTGCAGGCAACAGAATGTTGCAGACCGTATAGTGGCTGTGGACTTTATTAAGGTTGGGCAAACCACCGTCCACCTTAGTTATGCTGAACCCGGATATGTTCCAGTTCTTATCCGGGGTGCATCGCCACTGATGGCTAAGAAGTATCTTCGAGACTACATGTCGGATTACGGGGTAGTGCGAAGAATCTCGTACCCCCTGCACCCAGATTCTCCTCTTCAGATGACGGGCGACATTGTGGTCTACATGGAGCTTCATAAAGACATTCCTGAGTTTGTTGTAATGCGCGCAGTCAAAGTCTCCGTGTCTTACAAGGGACAGGCAGTGCTGCTGGTACTGCAAAAAGACTTCCCACGTTCGGAAAGACTGTCCTCTCCTTCGGAAATGTGATTCCTGCCACAAGACCATGCACAAATTCCACCAGTGCCAGGAGAGGTCAGACGCTTTATCAGCAGCCCCAACGCCACCGCCTCAAGGAATGTCGTCCCAGCAACCAGCAAAGATGACTTCAACTGTCGATTGAACAGGCTGTTATCTATATAGTAGGCTGTGGTTCGGCCAGCCATCGTTTGCACGGTAACGTGAAAATGGAAGAACTCAACTGCGATATATCAACTTTTGATGATCTCTAGTGGGCCCCTTCAGGCACGTGAACTAATATGAATATGAACTTAGGGCATGTAATATATCAATCGATTCGTAACAACGATATGAAATGAGTAGATCGCTTATTTGGCCGCCATCTTTGGGACAATTTGAAGACGGCGAAAAGTGGAACTAATCTCTAGGCGCCATTACTATGGTTGGCAGAACTTCGATAGCTGAGCAGGTAACCGCGCAAAAACTAAGGCAGAACCTTCGTTCGCAGTCCCAGTTATGTGTTCTTTTATCCTCTGAATTTAAATGAAGACTGTTTATGGAACATGGAGGGCATTTAATTTTTTTGATATAGTTAAATTTCATGTACGTGCTCAAATATCGGTTTTAAAGCTTGTGTTTCGACTTACATCGATGATGCACAAGTTCATAGGCCTAATAACCAAAATCGGAGGGAACCTGTAATCCACAAGTTCATAACAAGTACTTGATAATAAAATGTTGGTTATGGATATAACCTTTCTATATTGTATGTAAGTATGATTTAAAAACTGCTTATTTTTTTTTATCCCATCAGCTGTAATGTAAAATCAGCTGATTATTTTAAATGTCCGCACATCGCGCGATGACTGATCATGCGACCAAGGTAAATGAAATTTTTATTAATTTAACCATCACTTCTTAGCCTTTTATTGTGACTAAATAGAAAAGGGCTATATATCAGTTAGTTGGGGGTCTTCAGAAAATGAATTCACTTATCTTGGTCGTATGATCAGCCATCACGCGATGTGTGAACATTGAAAATTAACCCTGCTGACATTATGGCCATTATGTAATTATTCCTACGAATATCTTTTTATAATAACCCCCCAAAGAGAAGATAATTAACTGAAGATATTATGAAACATAATTACAAAGGGGAATGGGAAGGAAAAATTCCGCGATCTAAACTCGAACCAGATAGTCCCTCATTCGAGTCCAAGTAGCGACTTTTTCCTTCCCTTTTTTCCTTGTAATTTTTTATAATGTTGTTTATCTGTACTTTTTAAACGTTTTATATTATTACCATTGAACAGTCCTGAATTAAATGTTTATTAACCTTTAAACAATATCAGTTTTGTAAACAACTGCCTTACAGATTTGCCATGTTGAGCAATTGTTTGTTTTCTGCATAAATATTTAATTCTTAGTGTAAAAAAAGTTTTAAGTAATCCCTTAACTAAAATGTCAAAATGGGATTGCATGCCAAATTCAGAAGCATTAAAGAAGTGACAATCCCAAAACAATTTTTTTGGGATTGTCACTAGAGTCAATTTCAGCATAAAATTTTTATCATGTTTAAGCTGCATACCACATGTGGTTCTAAAAACCTTTTCTGCAATTTTGCATAACATAATAACATCAAGCGATGGATTTATTAGCCCTCCCTTCTGTTTAATATCAATTAGGACTGATTTTGAGGTAGTTTTACCCATGTTCAATAGTTCAATGCAGTCATTGCATTTTAACTTGGGTACAAAAGAACGAATGACCCAACCAGCAATATATTCCAGAACATTGTCACAATAGGTTGTCAAGGGTTCATACTCTTTTACATAGCAGCGATCAAATGACAAAAAATATTAGTATCAGAATTCTCAAGTTTTGGGTAATTGTTTTGTGTTGGAAAATCTGTTTGGGCATTTTCTGTTTCTGTTTCCTCGCAATTTCCAAATTTGGAGGGATCAATTCTTGCTAACAGTGTTTTCCTGTATGCATACTTGAACTGGAGTGGACTTGGATTATTAAGATTTCCTCCCCTGTTTCTGATACACGAGAAAAAAGCTCTAGGTGGTCCTGACTTAACTTTCTTGTTAATAAGAATTTCAGGGGAGCATTTTCACTCCACAAAAATTCTTTACAAAGACCCTTTAAGCTTGTTAGATTTATAATGAAGCCTAGGATCCCGATTTTTCTTTGTTTCAAGTAGGTATTTACCCGAAGAATTTTAAGTGTTTTCAGATAAGCATTGTCAATCTTGCAACAAGTCATTTCCATGTTTCTTGTACTGATCTGTTGTTTTGTTCCTTTGGCATATAGGTGGCATGAATTCAACAGATCAAAAACCATATTGAAGATTTCAATTAATTCAACAGGTGCATCTACATTACTAAAACAGTCAATTCCAACATCTTTGCAGAATTTAAGAGCTGAAGCAACAGAGCCATTTATTGTTTGACATGCCAATTTTACTTTCATTTTTTGGGATTGCCAATTTAAATGTCTTTCAGATAGCTTATTTGCTACATGCAAACCTTCTTTTTCCTGTAATTGATGTAACATATCAATATATTTCCATTTGATATATCCTTTCTCACTTAATAATATTTTTTTTTTCTCTCAGCAGATAGCAAATTAATTTTATCATGTGTGTGCATCCAAAAAAACAAACATTTGTGTTTTTGTTAGATGGGTTCTCTCTCCATGATTCAAATTTATCATCCATGACATTAAGATGTACTCCAGGGATTTGAACATTGAAATGTTATTTGATGCAGAGTTACATGTATAGAAATGCATTTTGCACCTACACTTTCTATTTTTCTCAAATATTGTATCACTAGATTAGCACAGATATTCCATTAATAAGTGAGTAACGTAAAGGGAGCTTCCACATTCCGTTAACTGCTGTCACCATGAACATTAATGCTCCAGTTGCTACAGGAACTATCATCATTCTCAATGATGCCATGCCCAAGATCACAGTACCTAATAACAGATTTTCCATCCCATTCAATGTTTTTTAAAGCCATTTCATCAATCATCAAACATACAAATAAAGGATCTTTCTTCTTTTCTACTTCTTCTTTCAGTTTTTGGAGACATTGTTCTGTGAAGCCTGGATCACAATCTATATTGGAAGCCCATCTACGAATGGAACTGGGATGTGGAAGCTTTACATGCTGTCTAAGGAAGTTGTAAGCTTTACTCGAATAAAATTGTAATGTTGTAGGATTTCAAGAATGAGTAATTAGCCAGTTTTAGAATTTAGAATTTATTAACGTTAATTATGCAAATTTAATAATTTATTCACGTTAGGATTGTTTATGGGATCGTAAGTTTAGCATTTTTGAAAGATTTAGAACGGATTCAGAGATAGTAAAGAATTAAATAATAAATAATATTTTAAATGGTTTTCCTCTGCTCGATTTTAAGAAGCCCTTAAACGGTGCCAGAATTGCTGTCAACAGCAAGGGGATTGTCAAGGAATCAATTTACACCTTATAGAATAAGGTTGGTTGATTATGTTCAAGGACCCTAGAGTATTGGCAGAGTTGGAAAAGTTGTTAGGATCGAATTCGAGACGGGATGTAGGAGGGTAAAAATGTTTTAAAGAACAAACAAAGAGTGAACCTTGAACGATGAAGATGGCCAGATGTGACTAATTGTCACGTGAGTGATAAATTTCAAATAAGTTGAGAAATGTTACCAAGTTCTTGATTGGTTGAAGAATCACCTTTTGGTGGTTGTCTAGCGTGTATGCGAACGTTTGATTGGTTAAGGAAACTGGATCTGTTTTGTCAGTGGTTCCAGAGAAAGGATCGTCAGTAAAAATTTTGATTTTAAGAGAACCGGGTGTGCGGTTCCCCTACTCACATTTTTATTATATTCCAATTCGGCCTCTATCTGAAATTCTAATGAATTCAGATGGGAAATCTTAAATTAATATTTTTAACTCCTGTTTAAGTTTAGTCTTCTTAATTACTGTTCACACCACGTAATTCTTTGAGTTAGCTCGATGCCGAGATTTTTTAAGTATTCTCCACCTAGCTGACAACCAGCTCCATCAATTTAATAGTTAAAAGTTAATGTTAGTTTGAGAGAGAAAAGCCAGCCCAGAACGGTATATGTAAATTCATCGTGGAAGAAGGAGCCTAGCATTTTATTCACTTAAAATGGGAACGGAACATTCTTATTCATAAAATTCTAGTGGGAAAGACAATTACATGTTAGAGTCAAGTTACAATTCAGTTTAATTCTATCACCCCTTTAAGCTTTAATTGCATCAGTCTGATCATTTTGTTACCTTACGTAAAGTCTTGCCATTAGTTATAATGTTGCCAGAAATTTGAATATCTAAATTAAGTTCAGTCAGAAGAACATATTTCTTTACTCTTGAATCATTTAATACAAAATTCCACAGAACAGTGATTCTATATTTCTATATGTTTAATTATCATTGTTAAACATTTAAGACTTACAAGTCGCTTGAGAATATTTTAAAGCTATAAATTTGATTGTTGAATTTCCAAAATCTATTCTTGTCTTAAGAATTATAATTACATTTATACAATTATCCTAAGTCAATACTGATACTCTATCATTTATTTCTGAGATACAAATTATTTGTTTGATACAATTAAATACAAAGTCTTTCCTTTTTACAAATTGAATCATTCTAGAGATATCAAATTGATACATTGGTTTACATATCATTGATTAAATTTTATTTCTTATTACCTCAAATCCTGTTTTATAGAATTGTTGAATGTTCTAAATAAATATTCTATTTTATATGTTAAAACTGCCTCGAGTACTTTGATTTTCTCCTCACTTGGCCGGGCCTGTTTAAGCGGGAAGAATCTAGTTTGTGTGAATGGGATAAATTTTAAAGTTATCATAAACACTTTGTGGAAAGTATAATCCACTGGTGCAGTCCTTTATAAATAATTAATTATTCATTCGACCACTTATTTCCATAATTATCCCCAGGAACTTCACAATGTTATTGCAAAACGTTTAAATTCATCTGAATATTCTTTCCCAATCTTTCCTTGCAGTACCCTCTTGAAAACGTCACTAAAAGAAGTCTCAATAATTGAAAAAACAGATGGGCCCAATCTTGTTTTTAAACCATTAATTACCTGCTGAAGAGAGTTAATCTTTTTTTTTACAATGTGCTACCTTCTTTTTTTTCATACTTTAACTTTTTTTTTATCCTTTTTTATGCATGTGTTTAAATATCTAATTCGCTTTCTGGGACTGTATGTTGAATATGTATGGTCATGTGAGATGTTGGATGGAGCTTCAAAATGATCAGATGATGTTGATAGCTTCTGCAAGATAGATGTGATATCAGTGCAGTCATTAGAAGTTTTGTTTCTTTTTCTAGGAGGTTCAGGAAGATTGTCAGGATCAGGATTTGTTTCATGTTCAGGTCTTAAGAGGATTTTTTCACGCCAAATCTCAGATGTTGATATTATTGATGAAAAATAGGAAAGAAAATTCCACAGCCTGGAATCGAACTAGGAACCTTCTGTTCACCATGCAGATGCGCCAACCAATTGTGCCACCGTAGGCTTATTTTCCTATTTTTCATCAATAATATCAACATCTGAGGTTTGGCATGAAAAAATCCTCTTAAGACCTTTCATTTATTAATATTATAAATTGTTTAACTATTTTTATTTTATTTTTACTTTATTTTTTATTTTTATTTTTTTTTGTACTTATTTAGATTTTTTTGAATTGCTTTTCTTTTTGTGTTGTCCTTTGTTGTGTCATAGTTTTTTGTTGTTTTTTTTGATTTGGCTCCTATTGTTGATTTATTTTCCTTTTTTTTTTTTAATTTTTTCTTTTTAGTGACTCAGGATCTTCACCTAATTAATGTCGTACTAATTATACTATTTTTGTACATTGATCTGTCAAAAGTTGTGAAAGATGGCCCTAGACAGGCCTCCAAGCCTTTTGGGCACTCTTTAACCCTGAATTTAAAAGTATTCTTTTTTTTAAACAAAAAACTCATGAATTTAACTTATTTGAATTTTATACAATATTCATTATTACTAATTTATTGTACTTTGTAAATAACTGTAATTGTAAATAAATAAATAAATAAATAAATAAATAAATAAATAAAATAATGCAACATTTTTGACTCATTAGCAACGGAAAGTGATCAAGAAATTGAAAAAAAAAAAGTTAATACATGTAATGTATCTTACCGTGAATAATAATGTACTGCTATGTTAAATGATAATTTAGTCCAAAAAAAACCCCCCAAAAAACCAAAAACAATGTAGAAATACATGGATTCGTCAGACTGGTTTAATGCTCCCCCCCCTCCCAACATTCTTATGCGACCTCCGACCTCCTCCAAATTTAAATGCTTTTTAATGTCAAAATTGTTCGCATTGTACCCGAATAAATAC